>VZSE01003432.1:428-47089 GCA_013398275.1 Promerops cafer | reverse complement strand
ACAGTTTAATAGGGAAAGTGAAAATTACACATACAAGCAAAGCAAACCAAGCAGATATTCGGCCATATCCAGAACAAAGTCCCATCACACATAGTGGTTATTTGGGAAGACAAACACCATCACTCCAAACATCCCTCTTCCTCCTTTTCTCTTCCCATTTTACATGCTGAGTATGATGTCATATGGTCCGGAATATCCCGTTGGTCAGTTTGGGTCACCTGTCCTGGCTTTGTCTCCTCTCAGGCTCCCAATCACCCCCAAATTCCTTGCCAGCGTGGATGTACAAGAAGCAAAAAAGGTCTTGGGTCTGTGTAAGCCCAGTTCAGCAACAACATAAAACATCTCTGTAGTATCAACCCTGTGTTGAGTACAAATCCAAAATACAGTCCTGTACTAGCCACTGTGAAAAAATTTAACTCTACCCCAACCAGCACACCTTAGTAGAGAATTTTTAGTTTAAGGTTGAATTTGAACTCTATTTCTGATCTGAAAGTAGAGCAAAAACAAACAGAAAAGTTTTAGAAAGTTATAGGTGACTTAAGTTCACTGTGGACTAGAAATGAAAGTCATTTGAATACATACCACCTATATATAAATTCTAGCCTGAAATCTTCATTAGATGAAAAAGCTGACAACTACTTTCAGGAAAGTATTTAAAGTAGACCACTGCCAGATTATTGGGAGACTAAAGCAGTAAAGAATGACTATTATGCCTTTCCTCACCATATTCAGTAGGGGGGGAGTAAGCCACAACACTAATGCAGTTTGTAAAAATGGGTATTTGTTACACAAATGTATGTGTTTTACTCTGTCTGTTAAACTGCAAATGCCAGAAGAGGCTGAAGATCTGATCGTCTTCCTTACCAACTACATTTAATTCTGGATGAAATATTCTGATTATTTTGTGAAGTGCAGATTGACAGTGTAAGTCTGAAGGATATGTAGAACTTTTGAGAGGTGTGCAGTGCTCATGAAGGTGATTCAAGTGATTAGAAGGCCTTGTAGTGGTATCTGTGGCTCCACAAAGGTGAGGAGAAGTAAGACAAGCAAACTGCATCAGTGAAGGAAAGTGTCCCAATGGCTGTGCTTTGAGGATGGTCCCACTGCAACACAGTATGATCCTGTTAGAAATTAGAGGGAATTAATAGGCAGAAGACTTTAACTTCTGTACACAGTGTTGCTCAGAGAGATACCAAACCACAAAGTCCAGTTTTAGTGTCCACATTTTACTGATGTCCAATAAATCTTAGAGAAAACCACTTAAAGGACTTGAATGTTACATGTAGTGTCCCAAAGAGCTCAATCAGTCACAAGAGGATGTGAAGGTTTAGATTAGGTTAAGAAAGCTGTGACTAAGCTTAGAGATTCAGCTCTGAAAGTTAGAAAAGAAATATGTTAAAATGAGCACAACTAGGTGACAGCATGATTAATTACCACTTGGAACAACTATCTATGAATTTTATCAAGGAATGGTTTTGAACTTGTGCCTTAGTCATTTGTACGTTATTTGGCTCAGTGTAGTACAAAGCATTATGTGTTGGTCTGCTATGTAGAAAAAAGCAAGTTAGACATATTGTTCCTTGTAGATATTCCATTTAATTAATATAAATTCCCTTCCATTAGGGTAAACTGAAAATCTTTATTTTCTGTGGTTATTAAGATACAAAATATTCACGCTCCATTTCCAGTGATCTTAAATGAAATCCAGTTTATCATCAGGTATCTCTGTGATTTTTAAGAGAGAATTAATGGGTCACCTTGTAAAAGTCACACCTTTTTCAGGGAGTACTTTTATTGGGCTTGTATGGAAGGGTTTTGGTAGTGGTGGAAGGGGGTGCTACACAGAAGGGGGTGACTTGTGTGAGAACCTGCTAGAAGCTTCTCTGTGTCCAACAGAGCCCATGCCATCTGACTCCAAGGCAGACACACAGCTGCCAAGCCCATCTGGGATAACATATTTAAGAAGCAGGGAAAAAACTGCAACAGCAGCTGCAGCTGGAGAGAGGAGTGAGAATATGTGAGGGGAGCAGCCCTGCAGACACCAAGGTCACTGGAGAAGGAGTGTGCTTCAGTCACTGCAGCAGAAATTCCCCTGCAGCCCATGTGCAGACGTGGTGAGGCAGCTGTGCCCCTGCAGCCCATGGGGGTCCCTGGAGGAGCAGGGATCCACCTGCAGCCCATGGAGGACCCCATGCTGGAGCTTGTGGATGTGCTAAAAGGAGGTGGTGACCCTGTGGGAAGCTCATACAGGAGCAGGCTCCTGGAAGGACCTGTGTAGAGAGGAGCCCATACTGGAACAGGTTTGCTGGCAGGAGTAATGACCCCATGGGGGACCCATGCTGGAACAGCCTGTTCCTGAAGGACTGCACCCTGTGGAATGAACTCTGTGTTGGAACACTTCATGAAGAACTGCAGACCATGGGAAGAATCTACCTTGGAGAACATAATGTCTCCTCCTTGGAGAAATGTCTCCTCTGGGAGACACTTGATGCTGAAGCAGGGAAAGAATGTGAGTCCTCCTCTAGAGGAGAAAGGAGCAGCAGAGACAACGTGTGATGAACTCACTGCAACCCCCATTCCTGTGTCCCTGTGTTGTGAGTAGGAGATAGAGAAATCAGAAGTGAAATTGAGACCAGAAAGGAGAGAGGGGTGAGGAGAAAGTGCTTTTCAGACTTTTCTTTCTCATTGTTGTACTCTGATTTGATTGGTGATAAATTAAACTAATTTTCCAGTGTTGAGATTGTTTTGCCCCTGATGGTAACTGGTGAGTGATCCCCAAGAGCCTTTTTTTGTAGGTTCTCTCCCCTGCCCAGCTGAGCAGAGGTGTGACAGAACAGCATTAGTGGGTGCCTGCTATCCCATCAACATGAACCCACCACAGTACTGTGTGCCCCAAGGAATTTAAAGATACCTCAAGTATCAGAAGACCCTTTCTTCATGCACCCTGTTTTTATGTAGCTGTTTCACGCAGTTCTGTCTTATGTAAAATGTCTAATTTTTATCAGAGGCATTTACTGTTTAACAATACAGAATTGTAAAGAGACAGGGGCAGAGTCCTTAGCTCAGGGTCTTGTCACTTGCTCTGATATCATTCCCATAATGTGATTAAACACCACTTTGAAAAAAAGTATTTATTGTCTTTGTTGCCTCTTCCACCTACTCCAATCCTATGAGGAAACTGTTGTACAGCTTGGTTGCTTTGCTATCTAGAAATATATAATTCCCAGTCAGTTTGAAATAATTTCTTTTGTGTCAACATGGCCTTTTAACTTCTGTCTTCCTTGTGCTTAATCACTTGGTCCCTCTATAGAGACCAATCAAACCCCTCTCATCCTTTAGGCTGGGCCTGTAAAATACTTAATCCACTCTTGTAAGGGTATCCTGTGCCTGAATAACCTAAATATACGTTCAGATACATGAGCAATCAGAAGCACACAAAACACAGATGGGTCTTACTAATGCAAAGTATACTTACATAAATATTTATATAAATCTACTGGGAAATACCTTATCTAAGTTGTTCTAAGGTGCTGAGGTCACATTTTCCTCTCTGTTGTCCACATTACAGCCACCCTTGAATTTATGTTCTTGAAATCTTATTATCTGCTGACCTCCATCTGACAAATTCCTATAGCCACAGTGTGATGTGGCATTTGGTATAATTAAGTGCATCCTATTTCCTCTGTCACTCTTCCTAAGGTAAGCTCTTTTCATTTTATCATCTACTAATTACATTAGCAAGTTCTTACTTTAGAATCCAGGTGAAGAGTAAAATTGTTAATGAATTTTGGGTTTTGGCACTGTAAAAGCATTAAGATCTCTGTGAACAGGACTGAACTGTATGCTAAAGCCGTTCAGAGAGACACTCTACCACCTTTGCTGCCTGAATTGAACTTTAAGCACATTCTTCCTGGTAAAACTCGTCGTCTTTATTGGTAAACTTAGTTCTGATAAGCTTCCTTCAAAAACAACTGCTGTGGCTTCTCCCTTCACCCAGGTCTCTGTCTACCTTATAAATCTTATTTGTCTCATAATTCAGGGTTACGAGATGGTTCTCTCCCCTGAAGTGTTAGAAACCTTAATGAAGTTCAAATGAAATCCTTTATTTTATCTGAAGATTGGTTATTTTACTATATTAGCCTGCTTCACCATATGCCAAAAATATTAGTTTTCTTCAAAAATTTCTTTAAACCTTCCATATTATGGAAGCTATTTTAGTTGCCTTGAGGTTGTAAGTTTATTATGTATAATATTTTGAGTGGGCCTTAAAAATATGTAGGAAGCTTTTGCTTGACTTGTATCTTATGCTTCCCCTTCCTCATTAAATGGGTCATTAAAATACTGATTTCCCCAAAATTCCCAGGACTAGGTATCAGTTCCCTCAAGAATCCTAGAAATGTTATTTTCATATCCATCTCAATCTTAGCACACAAAACTTCTTTGTTTCAGCATCAGCTTTGATAATTCCCATGCTGAGACATACATTCCTACGAATCATTTTATTTGTGCCTCAGGTTCAGAATTGCACTTGTTTAAAAGCTGAGGTAAAATGTTCACTTACAGTCATTCATATATTGTCTTTATGTTCATTGTCACTGCATAACGGCCTGTGTCCCCTTCCACCTTCTTAATTCATGTAAATTATGGACACTTTGTAATTGCTTTTAATATTCTTGGCAAGGTTTAGTTCAGCCTAACTTCTACTGAATCATACTTTTCTCCTATAGTTTTTGACTCTAAAAAAAAAAAAAAAAAGATTTGCAATTTGTCTGTATTTTTGCCTGCTTTTTGCTTGGTAGTTATTAATCCTGTATTCAGCTCCTCCTTTAATATTTTTTTATATTTTTAGGCAGCTTCCAGAAAAATGTTTGTACATTCTATTTGAAATCTGAAGTTTAAATCCTTGAACTTTTCAGTTTCCTTAATTTCTCAGTGTGTTTTTCCCAATGAAGTAAACTGAATTATAGGTACAATTAATCTTTTTCATTATTTATTTAAGGCAAAGAGAGGTCAGTTCATGATCATTGGATCTATGCTCAATTTTTGATGCCTGGTTCTTTTAAAATATACTGCTTAATTAATTAATTTTTTTTAAAGCTTAAAATAGCTTCATTGTTTGGGATTTTTTTTGTAACTATTACCACAGTGATACTACTTGACTTTTCTATTTTTGCAATATCAGTTTCTTAACCTCATGCAGCTTTTGCTACTATTTACATTGTCAGTTCTACCCTTATCTCCATTTGACCACTGATTCTAGACCAAATATCATACTCCAGAAGGATAGATCTATGGTGTTACTGCTTATTGATTTAATTTACAAAATCATTATCACAATCTCATTTACATCACTTTTTATACACATTTCTTCCTGAATTTCATGTAGTATTCACCAGTTTGAGTCTTGTCTCATATAGAGTTCTGACACGTCTCTTTGAGTCCTGCAGTAGTGCATAATTATGGGACATGTATGTATTTCTAGTCATTCACTTTTATGGCTTAATCTTCCTGCACTGGTATATCAACAGCATAATTTGACCTTTCACCATCCAAATTTCTAAGTGGAATAAGCACAGTATTTCACTGCCTATATAACTGACTATAGACACTTTTAAATGCTTTTTAAAGAAACATAAATGCATTCTGGGAAAGTGGCAAGCTTGCTTTGCCAAAGCCAGTACTTGGAGTTACATCAAATTCATCTTTTTCATCTGATTATCAAGCAAAGGTGTAAAAATTCTCTGTACCATATAACATATCTGTACTTTATCTTACAGAGTACAGTTTGATGTCTCAGATATAGTCAGGAATATGGTTTCCAACAAACTAGGAAACACTTCTCTCCTAGTCTTTCAAAATACAGGACCAAAATCAGACAGTGATCTGTTCAACATGACTGTAAATGGTCGCAATTACTCCCTAATGTTTGTTCTTTGCTATAAAACTCTTGTCTATAGAATGTATGAATGGACTTAGACCTTGGATGAGAAATAAACACAAAGACTTTTTTTGACTCGGCTTTCTCTGCATTTCTGTCTTTTGTGTCTATCTGTCAGATGTATTTAAGTGAGGCTTTTTTGAGTCAGAGTGGTGTTTGGATGCTATTGTTCAATATAAACAGCAAGAGACAAAACAGAATGTAATTTAATATTGAAACACTGTAAGAGTTTGGCAGAGTGATTTAATTAAATGGTAGTGCAAAGGTACTTAACCTTTTCTATTAACCAGAAATTTATGCACAAAATGCAAAGACAAAGGCAGTTTGCATTAAACACTGACTTCTTTTAACTAAAGAGCTGTGGAGAGATTGATTGCATTTGCTTAAGAGGGAGCAGTGCTGCAAATTTCTTAATTCAAGTGGCTTCCATTTAATTGTCAAGTGGCTCCAGAAAAGGAACAACTAGCTGAGAATAAATGAGGCTCCTTTGTTTCTGCTTCTTTCCAAGGACCCATGTTTATAACTGAAACATGCAGAAGATTTGTATATTGAAAGTGTCTTGAGCTTATCGGTTTGGTGTCTAAATATCCATATCCAGAGATAGAGCGGGAGAATCAGGGACACGGAGAGATTTATAAGCGTATCCCTACCCAGTACTCCCTAGACCACAGAGGGAGAATATTTCAGCTGTGGGAGATGGTTGTCTTTCTCAGAAGCCCAACATACGTTTCCCTGTCAGGCACATTTTCTTTCACTGGTCACAGTTACTAAGGAAACCACCTCTTCTGTGTGAAGGCATTGTAGGTACCTCTTTTTGGGGCTTGAATCTGGGACTGCAGCCAGCCACAACTTGCAAATTGAAGCCTGTACTTCAGCATACTTAACCTTTGATGTGACCATAGATATATTACATAATATGGTGAGCTTCTGCACGAGGCAAGTGACTGAAGGACAAGTTCTTCAGGGAGGGTGGGCCAAGAAAAACTCCCTTCTTTCTTGTTCTGAAAGAGTGGTCAGCAATGCAAGCCACAGCTTATGAGACACTGGGAAGAGACTGATTTAAGTCCTCTTGGGAAACCTGATACCCGATCTATAAAGTAGTGCAAAGAACATAAAATATTAATCATAAAAAATATCAGGATAGTAACTGTAAGAAAAATCCTCAAACTCATGAAATTATATGTATGGTGAGATGAGCTGACAAGCTCAGGAATATATGAGCTTGAACTGTCTCTGGTTTCATCATTCAAACCATGTGGCTGACCTACAAGCTCCAGTGATTCAAAATGAGGTGACTTAAGAGATCACTTTTGCTGCTGTACATAGCTATTTATTTAAAATCCCTTTGTCCTCACATGAGTAGAAGAGGAACTCATGATTCCAGTGAAGTACGTCCTTTAAACAATACAAAGTATGTATTGATATGTAACCTAGTACATTCTTAATAAAATATATTGAATATTAAATATAAAAGATTTGCATCTGTGAATATCTGAAACACTGACACTGATGTCTGAAAGGTTGTGAGATTACAATATTAATTAATTTGTTGATGGGTAGTTCTGAGCATGATGTATCAAAACTCAGAGTTTGCCTTCATCCGTCCATGGGGATGACCAACGCAGGCTGTGGGCTACAAATATAATCGGTACTGATAATGGAGAAGGTTGGCTTAGAGACAGAGTGTGGTAATCTGAGATCCTTCTCAAGCATGCCATAGCTAGTACCCTTTGCCTTCATATATGACTTTGGAGACAAAGTCCACAAACATTTTTGGACTCCAACTCCCATAAGGTATGGAGCTTCTCACACATTTCAGTGGAAGGTCTAAGTTCCCAAAGTCAACATGGGACTTAGACCTCAGCAAGTCAAAGCTCTCAATGGTTAGCACACGTGCAGTCTCTTTGAGGAGCCTGCAAGTCTGTTTACTTGTAGACTAAAAATAAATATACATGAAATCACTTTCCCCTACCTTCTCTCTAATTAGATGGTAAGTCTTGAGTTAACTCTTTCATGTGCTCATACAGTGACTACCACAATAGGTCATTCATTTCAGCTGTGGCCTCTGCCTTTGCCACAGTGAGATGGTAGTCTTCATGAAAATGAGTATTTCAAGCTGTCCTCTCAGCATAAATAGAAAAGAACTTTAATGACTGTAAACGGATTATATGTTTACATTTGTCTTTCTGCATTTGAAGTTTTCAGTGTTTAACATATCAATTATTCTGAAACAAATGATACGATTTGCGTTTAAGGAGCAGCAGACAGAACAGAGCAGTAGGCTGCTGGACTGACACTCCTCTTCGGATTCTGAATTTTCCTACCACTTTCAAATGTAAAATCCAGTTGTAGTAGTCTCATCAAGAGAGAAGACAGCTGAGTTGTTCAGCCAGATAGCTATCATTTCCTTAGATCTTTCCTTCATTCTCCATGGCTAGAGATTTACAAACATAAATAATGAAATCAATTTAATTTGAATTTTGCTATTCATAGAAATTGCATCCAGAACTGAATATATTCCCTTTATAGTAGATACAAGTGATAATGATCCCTGCTAGCCTTTCCCTTTGTATTTGCTCTCTTGATTTTTCTGTGGATATATTCTCTCTGGATCACTTGAAGCTAAATGTGCAAGAGTATAGTTGCACTTATGGGCACATGATGGAGGAAGGGAAGGGTGGTGGAATCACAGCAGATCCTCAGCTTTTAGAAACAGATGATTTGCTGCAAATATTTCTTGATGCCTGCAATATGTGTTCAGTGTAAACAAGGGTTTCTGTGAACAGCTAATGAACTAATGAAGCCAGATTTCCTACAAATTTCTGTCTCTTGATTGACTTTTTAACTGAGACAGAGTTTCGCATTATGATGTTTGAACAGCAGAGCATGCCAAAAGAGGCAGTCCTGGTTCTTTATTCACTTTCTATCATGTGTTACCACCCCATCAGATCTAGCAATTATACAGCTTCGAGATGAATTTGAAACCTTCATTTGTGTGTGTGTGTGTGTGTGTGTGTGTGTGTGTGTGTCTGTGGTGTTCTTCCAAGTGGATCAATGAGCTGATTATCTCTAGGATCAGAATCTCTCTGCCAGGTTTGAAATATAGTCACTAAGCTCTAAAGATTTTAGACAAGTAAGGGAATATGTCTATAGGCATATGCATGGGTTGGATGTTTAAGTGGAATGACTGTGTACTGCAGTCTGATTTTAGAGTAGAGTTAAATGAATAGCTAATGTAATAAATGTGTCTTTGAAATGTCTCTATAGCCTGTGACAATTCATGCCAGAGAAGTACAACATGGAAAACTTCAGGAAATGAAAGACACGGTTAACTACGCTACAATTCAGGATGCTGACAAACAATGCATCAAACCTTCTAGCTTGATTCCCTATGATTTTCAGGGGTCTAAGTAGAATGTATTCAATGCACTTTGATGAAATGAATATGTAAATGTCACTAGTGAAATATGTCAAGATGTTTCACTTGATACATGTGTGTAAACAGGCACCCTTGAAAAGAGCTTATATTTATTGTCAAGCCCAGAGTAAAATCAGTACATGCATCGAGGTAGACTAGTAATATACAGTCAAACTAACCAAAACACTTTCAGGAGAATAATAGCAGAGGAATAATCAGCTTCTCTGAGGGTGATAAATGACCTTTGAATCATGTATGGTGGTGCTAAGCAGAAAAGCAGACAAGTGCCTGAACCTTGATGGCTTTGCTTGAATAATCTGCATGTGGATCAACAAACTACCAAAGTGGTTTCAGCAACTGCCCTCAGAAATGTTGCTGTGTATGTGATACTTGATGTTGACCTAAGGCAATTTAGGAGACATTGCTTTAAGTGCATTTTCTTTGCATTTGTAAATGAAGCAGAAAGTGTGTCTGGACTATATGCAAATGTGCACTCTGATCTGTTAACATCTGACACTTCATGATAGTCATGGTTCTTACTGCCTGGCCAGTTCCTCTGTTCTCAGTACATTTGTGTCACACTTATCACTTGCTCTGATAACCTAGGCCAGCTCAGTGCTGTATCCTGGGTAAATGTCCATCTGGAGGGCTGTTGCTCCTTTAGCTCCAGCTGCGGATGTGCCTGGCTTAGCCATTGCAGACTCTCCAGTTCCACTCCCCCTGGCAGGTGGCCCATCTGTGTGCTGGCATGTGCATTTCAGCCTGACTCACGGCAGCAGCTTTGGGGAGCTGAATGCAAAGCCATCATTCAGGGCTGGCATTTCCAGGCCCTACTGAAGGAGCAGTTTCTGCCTTGTCAGCCATGCTGCAGCTTGATCTCTTGTGACCCCAGGACGCGGGTGCTGGGCTGGTGCAGTGAGCACTGCTGCCCTGCTGGTGGACTGCTTCGCAGTGTGAGGAGAATCACGGTGCCGCTGTTTCAGCATCTGCATATTGTATGAAGTCCAACTCAATATTCTTCTTAAAGCCCTTTGATCTGTGCATGATGTGGGTTGTAAAACAGCTGGAAGAACCCCCACCGTGACAATTACACTAGTTCTGATCTACCCTTCAATTTTTCTGGCATAGCTAGTGTAGGGAAGCACATATGGTTGGAGTAATAGCAAAAAGACATTTCCCATCTTACTAATATAATTTGAATTTAATTTGGTGAACAGATATAAGCACTGGCACAAATATAATGTTTTTGTTAGCATCAATCATACCTGCACTAAAAGTATTTGGCAGAGTTATGCAAGATAACTCTACATACAGGTGTGGAATATATTTGCTCCTTTTCACCTTCCACAACACCTTGTTTAAAAAGAATCTTTGGAACTCATTACTGACACAGGTTACTATTCTAATACCATATTTGAGTCTGTATTTTACTCACATTTTCTACAGTAAGCAGAGCTGTCCCCTTTCAATTACCCTTCACCTCCCGCCTCTCCTGCAAGATCAAAAAGCAGACTTCTAAGCACTGGAATGGATTTCAGAGGGGCTGGAGGGTGGGGAGGGGTAGTGCCTGCTGGATATACCTACCGCTCTCCTACTTTTATATCCTTATAAAGGTATACCATGCAGTAAACATTAAGTTACTTTTTAATTCTGTACTGCTCACTTTTTGCTGCTTGTGGTAATAATATCAGAGAAAGTTCTTTGGTACTATTTTACAGAGTAAATTTGCTTTACCTTCTTTGTGAGGAGTCTGGGGGTGGCTGGTTTGGATTGTTGCTAGCTTGGGAAATGAAAGCACACATATCTCTGCTGGCTTATTTGTCCTGGTGAGAAAACATGCACTCCAGATCTACCCAGAGGAATATTAAATGATAGCCAGGTTTCCAAACTTTTGCTAACATAAGCCATTACATTTAAAATAAAAATACTGTCTTATTTAGCTAGGTAAAATCTAAATGAAGGGCAATAACTTTTAGTGACTGTTGCTTTCCCAGTCACAAGATTTAGACAATACAATTTGGGGATTTTTTTCTTATTAATGCTAATTTTTAATTTAATTAAAAATGACTTTTTTTGGTAGGAGCAATAACTGACACCACAATAGCTGATGCTATAAGGATACTGTTTAAAAAGAAAACTAGAAAACAGGGCATGAATCTATAGCTGACTGAGAGTAATGTTTTTCTTATATCCTAGTCCACAAAAAAGGAAAAAAATCAAATCCAAATCACCCCATGTGTAAAGCCTCTTTTAGAAAATGCTATCATACATTACTGCTTATGTACTAGTGCCCAAGGGTGCCAGGGTAGCACTTCAATCAGAAAGCAACAAAAATCCCCAAGCATTTGTCTAACCTCACCAAAAGAGCACTCAGCCCTCTTCCAGTATTTGTAAACCAAATGTCAGTTGTAGTGTTAATACAAATACATTCAAATAAACATTCTACCCCTCTAAAATACAAATTCTAGCCCATCTCTGTCCCAGGTACATGTTCTAGACTACAGACAACTGCAATAAATAAACTTTTCCATGGTTTATATTGAAAGGCAAGCAGTGGACATTTCTATGTTAGCTGGGTTTTGAGGGCAGCATTTCTTTCAGCAGCTCTGACACTGTATGCAGTTAGCCTTCTGTTCTTGTTGGTGGACTCTAATCTTGTGATGCTACAAAGATCCTTAGATCCTTATTTTTTTTTTTTTTTATTTGAAACATATTAGTTTTTAGAGACACCCATACATCTGTTGTGGCTTTACTCCAGCCAGCACTCACTCACTTCCCTCCGGTGGCATGAGGGGGAAAATAGGAAGTGTAAAAGTGAGAACACTCATGGGTTAAGATAAAGACAGTTTAGCAGAGCTGAAAAGGGAGGAAAAAATTGTAACGATAATGATAAAAGAATTAGAATATACAAAACAAGAGATACACACTACAAATGCTCACCACTTGCTGATTCCAGCCAATTTCCAAGCAGCAGTTGCTGGCCATCTTTCTCCCCAGTGTATATGCTAAGTGTGGTGCCATAGAGTATGGAATATCCCTTTGGTCAGCTGGGGTCAGCTATCCTGACTGTCACACTGCAACTCCTTGGGCCTCCTTGATGGTGGGGTGGGGTGAGAAGCAGAAAAGTTTTTGGTTCTGTGCAAGCACTGCACAGCAATAATGAAAACATCTGAGTTATCAACACTTTTTCCAGCAAAAATGCAAAACATGGCCCCATACCAGCTACAAAGAATGAAGCTAACTATTCCAGCCAAAACCAGCAGAACATCATTTTACCTGTTATGTTTAATTCTGACAGAGAGATGCCCTACTTTGGTCTTAGAGGTCCAGATAAGTCGGCTTACGCAGGCTTTGTAAATGCAAAGTATATATACAAGAGAAAAGTGCCTTGGGGTCATCTTCTGTCAGGTGAAAACCAGCTGTCTGACATCACACAGCAGCTTTACACAGCAGTTTGAGACAGGAAGTTGCTGAGCTGGAATTAATGGGGAGGAGACAGATTGATTCTCTGTGTATCAGCAACCCAGAAATGTAATAATGAGAAAAAAGAGAGAAGTCTACATGCTGTGCTGGCTGTAACAAGTGTGGAATTATAAAACTTTGGTTGATGTTGCTTTTAAAAATAGAATCCACAACTATTTGCTACATGGTACATAAAAATGCATTTGCTGTTAGCAAGTTTTAAATCACTGGATGTGGGATATGAATACTGTGCTATTGAGAATTTAGTTGCCAGTAAGATATACTTTGGAAGGTTGCAAATACCTAATGTTAGAATGATGTACCTGTTTACTCTCTCAAGGTAAGTTTGAGGAATGTTTTGAGGAAGCCATGTGTCACATTTAGTAGTAATCTTCTTTAGTCTGTGCATGTCAGAAAACTGCCTGGTGAACTCAGTAAATGCACTTATACAGTGAGAATTGTGTTAGCATTTGAAATCCTCTTGTAAGTTGTAATCATCTATTTAGTTTATTACTATCATTTTGAAAGCTTGCCACCTACAGAAGCCAAACAGTCCCAAATATCCATGCCGTGAACTGGAAAGCTGAAGGATTCTTGAGGGTATTATCTTAACTTGGGATTTAAATGAAACATTATACACACTGACTAAGGTGGCAAGTAAAATACTTGGCACCTTAAAATTGGAATCCTGTCTAGCTGAAACAGCATACATGATTCCTATTTTTAAATTTCAGAGTAGTAACAACAAAAAAATACTATTAAAAAAGAATCCTAGATTTCTCTAATTTCCACTTTCATTGCCTAACCAAGTCTGCACAGCATTTAACACTCCTTGTGAATTTTGCTGTCAAAGTTTTCAGACTTTTAAGCATTGACAGCAACATAATTGTGTGTGAACCACTTCTGGCAACAGCAAAAAATTCAAGAGTTGACAGAACATTCATTATGTCCTTTTCTGAGTCTCAAGTAGAAGGGGCTAGACACTCTGCAGAAAATTAACAATAGGACAAGAAACACTACACAAAATATCTGTGTCCCCATGCTGTTCTGGTTTGACTATTTGTTTAGCAAACTCCTCAAGCAGAATGGTTTCAGCAATACTGAAACCTCAGTTTTAGTATTCAGTTCATAGCTGAGGTGATTATTCAGTTCTTCCTTACAGCCTCCATTACAGACAGTTTCCCTAAAATTTCCTTTAATGTGAAAATTTAGCTAATTGCTTCATTGTACCAAGGGGAATATCTTGGAAAGCTTAAAATAAATGTATTCCACCACTTTGCAGCCAGAAAAATATTTGAAATGAGTATTGTTTAGTATTTGTCATTTTTCAAGTTCCTTCTTTACTCTTTGTTCTCAAGCAATCAATGTGATTTTAATTTAGCCTTTTATCTTGAGACGAGGCATTGGTGGAGATGAGGAACATCTATTCTGATACATCTGTGTAAATAATTAAATGATGTCTATGATCTGCTTGGTTGCTGTCTGAAGCAGTGTGTGATACATTACCAAGTAGTCTTGGTGTGACATTTGTGTATGTTGTTTTACTTCTAACATGATTTAAGAACTGATTAAAAAGCCCTGCCAGACTTTTAATTGAGTGTTGGCACTTGTACATACAAAATCTAGTGCTTAACAGTTGTATCAGAGCAAGTGCTCAAAGGTAAACTCATGTTAAGCTTTGACAAATAGCAGTAATGATAGTCTGTATGTGCCAATAGTAAGAGAATCAAGATTAATTAATAAATTGCAATTTGCAGCTACATCTGTTCATAGTATTCTAATCTCCAAGTCAGACACTACAGATTATTTCTATATCTATGACAGGGATCATCAGTCACTGTTGCTTGAGATAGTTTTATTTCATAACACTAGAGAGTTAAACTATTTCAGATCTGATGAGAGGCCAGAGAACAAGTGTGCAGCGTGGCCGTATTCACAAGCAAGTGGCTTCAATCATGAGGAATATTACAGTTGTTACGGATTTCAGGAAGGATGCTAAAATGCCATCAAAGAGCTTTGGATTTGTAATGTCTTTGGCTGAATTTAATCTCATTAAAAATTTATAGGACATTTTAGCAAAAATATCTTCTCAGAGTTATCAATATTTTCTCATTATTATGGTTGCTTTTAATTAAAAGTACATTTTTCATATTGGGGTTAACAATTTTCTGGAAATCATCCAACAGTTAGGTTCTTTGATAAGCATTAGATTTCACTTCTCTAGTAAAACACAGAAATAGAATTTTTTACTATTCTTTCACATATGGTATTATGAAGTTTGGCTTCTACAAATTTAGTCGTATAAATTGAAAGAAACTTAAAGGCAAAAATTTTCAGACACTGAAAACCGGGCGATTGAGCTTCCTTTTTTATGCTTCAAAATACTGATGCTGGGGAACAGAAAAATACATATTTTTCCCATTTAAGTGTTTGTTTAAGCGGCCTACCTCAACAATAATGTTACAATTCATAAAACCAGTCTGCATATATATTTTGGATATGTAATTATAGATAAAATCTGTTGAATGTAAAATTTACTCCTACTGAGCTTTTTACAACCATATAAATACACAAAGAGTAACTAAAGAAGAGTAACTAAAGAAGTAGCTAAAGAAATAGTCATCTATTCTTTCAATTTCCTGCAGCTAACATATGAATTATCAGCCCCTGGACTTCAGAATGAAATATGTAATTGATAGTTTCTTGCTGCTATTTGTTACCCCACCCTCCTCCCACCTAGGGAGCAACACTTTACATCAGTCAATAACTTTAAAGTATATATGATTTGTAGCAAAAATCTGACTGATTTAGATCCAGTTTTATTTAATGCTTTCAGTCTTGAACATGCTCTTCACAGAATTTTGAAGTACTGAATTAAGATGAGACCACTGTCTGTTTTATGCCTGGCTCTCCGGAACAGGAATTAGGAGGCCAGACTCCTACATATATCACCAATAAGATGCAACAAACAATTTTTTAATGTGAATTTGAAAAACCCAATGAAGCCCAAAGAATAAATTCCCAGAAAGATTCAAGATACTTCAATATATGAAGAATCAGACTTGGAAGAGACCAAGTATTCTTAATTTCTTGCACCAATGGGGAAATGAGGTGCTAAGAAGTCAAAAAAGGTTTTTAAAAAAATTGCTTTTTTAAAAACCTTTTTTAAAAGGTTTTTAAAAAAGTTTAATCACACTTAGTCTTTAATATATATTTTTTTTATCCTTTTAAGCAGATACGTTGCTTTTTTTTTTAAGACTGGTGTGAGTTCTGTGTTCCTTTATGAAGGCTCTCAAGAGGGGGCGTTATGCATGCGCAATGCTATGCACACAGAATGAAATCATAGTGATCTAAGAATCCCAATTATCAGGAGCAGAGCTTCCTTCCATGCGACTGGCCTTGAAGAAAACATGCTGACATGAAAGGGACAGATGAGAGAAGAGAAAGTGCTAGGAAGAGGGAACCCACACAAGTAATTCATAGGTTTATCCGCATGAAGAAGGGGTAAGAATGCCTGCAGGGAAGTTATAGTGCTGATCCCAAATGCACAAATTCAAGCAAATCCAGCTTTAACTAGTCACCACAGTTGATAGCTGTGGTACACAGGTAGCTGTGTAAAATTATACTGGAACAAATCTGCTTTGGCTATTTAACTTGCCTTTTAGGTTATTTCACTTTATCACCTTATGTGTGGTTGCAGGAAATTATCATGATGAGAGTATTTGTTGATGCTCATATAGTGATCATTAAGCAAGGGTGAAAGAAATGTTTTACAATTAAGGTTCTAAAATGGCAATTTTAGAATTAAAATTTATTTCAGTCTACCAGAATACAATATATTCATCAGCACAGTAAGTTATTTGGTCTGAAATATTTATCCTTCTATGCTCAGCTGCAATTATCTCTTTAGGACTAATTCTTGGGACTATGAAAATTTCTAATGTGGGTAGAATATAAAGCTAAGGCTTATGGTTATGTCAATGTTCTGGGGTAATGTCTTGCTGAACGTGTGTGAACACTCCAGTCAAACAGTTTATGCTGAAGGAAAAGTGCCTCATACCAGTGAATGAAGCAGTGTAGGTGTCAAATATTGAATGCTTCTGAAAAACTGCCTTGAAGAAGCCATTAACTGGAATTTATATGAGTAAATTGACTGCTGGGTAGCTCAACATTTGTAGGTGTGTGGGTACAGAAATTTCCATGTCCAATCACCCACACTGAGCTCTCTAGGGACAACTTAAGCCTGGAGTCTTCACTATAGTAAAACAGAAAAAGGAGTTCAAACTATAAAGCTTTGTTTGCAACTATGCATAAACATATTATGAACAATTATTAGATTATGTAGAAACAGTTTTTTTTAAATGAAATTATTCACTGGTTTCTACATAAATTATAAGCAATACTGACACAGTAATTTAATATTACTTAACATGGAGAATCTTTTTTCTCCTTTAACTATCTCAGAAGATCTAGAGCCACAATTACCCTTACACAGTGAGTTTTCTGAGTCACTGTCAATAAATCAACACCAAAACATCATTTATTGATATGTCATCTAATGAAATGAGAGTTCATTGAAATAAATATTAAAATAAAGATTTCTCTGATTGCTGAAAGAGCAAAAGTCTATAATGAATCAAAATCAGAAGTAACAAATCCCTTAATTTTAATATAAAATATGGAAGTTTTTGCCACAGGTGAAGTTAATACTGTTATGGATGTTAGATAAAAAAAACTAATCTGAATTACTGAATTTTTTTCCTTCCCATATGAATGAGTAGTAATTATGTATTCATGTGTTAACATGCAAGATCTAAAAGTTCTAGTAGCATACCAAGGCTATCAAGCTACCTTCTAAGGGATTAAAATCGAATAGATTCCCCTGGTATGTCAGAGAAAATTAGTTCCCTTGTAGTCACCATCTCCAAGTGAAAGGAGCTGCAGGTGAGAGCAATTGTGAAATGTGAAAGTTATAACCAAGAACTGGAGCAAAGCCACATGGCTTAGTAAAAAGGAAAAATCAAGCTCTGAGTGGTCCATTTGTTAAATGGGTATAGTTTTCAGTGACCCTAAATCCCTAGATGTGATGGTTCTGGTTTTCATATTTGAAATGTCTGTTCCATGACTACATTGGCTGGTGAGCCAATATGTCCCTGCACAGCCCAGTGATGCCAGGATTAATCCCCTTCAGCAGAATTTATTTTACTCCATTGCACTTTTTGAACTTTTGGTGAAACTAACTGGAAATGCAGTTGTTTTTGTGTTTTCTGAAACTGCTGCCCACACTGTAGACAACAGTTTTCTGTTCTCTCCTAGATTCTGCTATCAGAAAAGTGCCACCAAAAAGATATGAAAATCATTGACAAAACCTTAGTGTGTTCCTGAAAGACAGTTGGACACAGAAATAGAGAAGTAAACTTTTTATGTTGTATGTTAGGACTAAATGTTTAGAATCTTCTTTTTTCTCTCCCTCAGTTGCCCAGCAAATCTGATTACCCGAGCTTGTGGCTTTCTTCAATGACGAAGCTCAGCAGTATGTCCATCATTTAATTATCTAACACATTAATTTTGTGTCTACCTGTATTAATATATTAAAAGTTGTCAAGAAGAGACCATAATTCTGTCATGAGACCATAATTCTGTCATAATATTCAGACAGAAGGTCTTGAATTGTTTGTTTTGGGTTTTTTGGTGTTATTTTTTTCCTTGTTTGCTTTTTTGTTTGTTTTGGTTTTGTGTTTTGGTTTTGTTTGTTTTATTTTGTGGTTTTGGGTTGTTTATGTTTTGTTCTGTTTTGTTTTGTTTTGTTTTGTTTTGTTAAAGAGAGCACGCAAAAAGAACATTTTCTCTTATTTATCCACCAGGTAAAAATGGGAACGACCCTCTAAATCTTAGGTATACAGGTATTTTCATCTGCTGAAGTTTGACAAGACTCAATGGCAACAGAAATAGCTTTTGCATAAAGGCTATTAGCACAAGCTGGTAGTCTCAACATTTACAGAGCAAAACTTGTAAGACAATTAGAGACTGATATTGCTTATAAAAGTAGATATCAACTTGACTCCTGATCTCTTTCTTATGATGAAATTTGATTTTCTTTTTAAGGAATTTCTTTATTTACTGACTTACAATCAAAAAATGAAGATACGTCACAAAAATGTTATCAAATCAGTTAAAACATGAATCCTTGAATTCAGACTTTTTAAAGTTATAACAAGACATGCAACCACTGAAATTCTAGCATCTGGACTGAACGGTTCCTCTAAAAACAACTTTGCAGTATCAATTTTGCGACAGGTATGTGAAGCCGATAGCCATAAAAAAATTGACCATCCTGGCAAAATATTGAAGGACTTCATTGGAAAAAAAGAGAGGCGTTTGGAGAACAGAGGCCAAAATAATACTTGATATGCAAGGAAAACTACTGCAGCAAAATTGCCAGACTGTGGTGACTTCCTTCAGCAAACACTCATGTATCTCTACAAAATGCTAGTGTAAGCATATGAAGCACAGAACACCAAAAATCATCACAGAATCACAGAATGGGTCAGGTTGGAAGAGACCACAGTGGGTCATCTGGTCCAACCTCTCTGCTCAAGCAGGGCCATCGCAGAGCACATGGCACAGAAATGCAGCCAGAGAGTTATTGAATATCTCCAGTGAGGGAGACCCCACAACTTCTCTGGGCAGTCTGCTCCAGCGCTTTCAGTAGGAATGAAATTAAAAGAAAGTAAAACCAACAAAAAGGTTTTGTTCTTTTTCCATCCGTGTGTATTTTTTTCTGAATATATTTCTCTTTTTGTTACTGGTACACAGATTTTTTTCAAAACACATCCTGGCCTGTCTTTGTCCTCAGCATCCAAGTTAAATCAGTTTTGAGTCCAAGGTAAGCTTTTGAATCTATGTTAATGTCATCCATATCAGGCTACCATTCTTTCTGTTAGGCTTTGTCTTTGCTCCCATTGAATCTTGTAAACTGCTGTAGATAAAGGACTGCTCTCTCTGTGCATCCTGTTGCAATCTGCAGAAACAGCAGTTTTCTATTACACTTGAAATTCAGCCTATACTTTAATGTGTATCACACAGCTTTATGAGTCTAACTGTAGACAATCATGTTTTAACAATAAGTAGTTTGGCTGCGGAAGTGACTGATTGCACAGCATTTTTCCCTCAACCCACAACTGGATCATTTGATGTTGGAACAGCTACACCAGAAGTAGTGATATCCCTTTAAACATTTCAATTTAATCACATAAATAAGCTCATGGGGAAAACTGGCAGATGATAGGCAAAATTGATCTGTATTAGACAAAGAGACATAAAGAGACATTTTATTAGACATAAAATTTTGAAGGAATAATTATTTGATTGATCACAATTTGCGGGTAAGTGTTTGAGCATTAACTTTTCATGATTATACATTGAATCTAAACTGGATAACATCTTGCATAAATTGACTTCAGGTCCTCACTGTTGATCACTTGCTGCATTTTCATGATTACACCATTTGCAATACTTTGGAGAAGACTGACCAAGAGTTTTGTTCCAACTCCTGCAGTGATAGCTCAAACAGGATTTAGTCCTTCATTTGCCTTTGTGTTTCTTTTCTGTCTCAGCCAGAAGATGAATTTAGGTTCCTCTTGGGCACTTAAACTTCCAAATCAGAATGTTTCCAGTCACACAAACATTGCAGAGGAATGTTGGCTGAGTGGTTTACACATACTACTTTCATTAGCTACCTTAGTATAGTGATATACCTGCCTTGCAGTATCTCCCCCATCCATATGATATTATGCTGAATACACATACATTCAGTATATTACTGCAATAATAAACACTATATTTTTATATGTATTATTATTAATACACACATTATTTATATATGACTAATATTATTGTCAGAATAAAAAAGATATTGGTTATGTCTTTGTGAACAAAACAGTTTTTAAGCATGTAAGTGTTGTACATACAGATCCTTATGACTTTAAACACGTGTAACATGAAACTTCTTATTTATAGAAAATTAAACTGATAAATATAGCTATTATGTTTTTTATCAAATAGAAGGGGAACTTGACAGAATAAAATATTGTTTGGGTAGTTGCATTAACTGAGTGAGGAATCACACACTTGTCTGTTTTTTAAGGTTCAAAAAGTGGCATTTAAGATGGTGTATTTTGCTTGTATGAGCGCAGCATAAATGAGAGAAATTGCCTAAAATAACTGATTTTTAAATATATGTGTCAAGAAACCAACTTGAAGACCAATCACTTCTGCCTTGTCAAAAACTTTCAAGAGAGCTTAATCTTGAGCACAGAAGTAATAGTATGTATTATTTGTTGCTTGCAGTTCACTGGAACAACTTACAGTTTATCCTATGTAGGATGACCTGCTAAATCACAATCTCTCTGTGCTTTCGTTCACCAGAATGAAACACTGGAAAAATAAAAGTAAATCCTGAAGGGCATATTGACAATAGCAAATCCAAAATGAGAAAAGAGATTCAATTTAGATGAGAATTGTAGAATCTGAAGAGCAGCTTTATCAAGACACAAATGTCTTCAAAATATAATTGCTTTTGGCAATAGCAATACTTAATTATATATAAATATATTTTAATAATGAATAGAAATACATGATTAGATCTACAAATCTCTTCTGGATTTTTTTTCTGTTGTTTTGGACAAGTGTTTTTTGGTATGGTTGTTTTTTTTTGATGGTAGAGATGGTAGTGATGGTGTGTTTTTCAGCTTTTCAGAATAAGTTTGGATTAAACCCCTCAAGTATTGTAAAGAATTAGTGTGCCCAGCTCAGTAGTTGGTCAGGAGGTGGATAAAACTTAAACACGCTTAAGGTTTGAAGGAAGCAGAATGTGAAAGTGTGGGGTAGAGAGGACAAGAATAAAAGTTTCTCTGTATACAGGACCATTAGGACAAAATGTAGGGTACAGAAATTGCATTAAAGCAAACATAAAGACAGACGTTTTGATCACAAGCATAGCAAGGCACTGGAGAGATGTGGAGTCTTCAGATTTTTTATTTTTGGTTTGGTGTAACATTAAAAGTGTGCTTTTAGCGTTGAAATTAAACAAACAACCAACACTTATTGACACAGAATTGAGATCAAAGTAGTACATATATTTAAAAATAAGTTAGTACATATAAGCTGCAATGAGATCTTTGTCCCCATTTGCTAATACCAAGGAAAATCTTATCCAGATCTCTCAAACTTGCATTTGTATAATGTTATTCATGTGTACACTTCCAAAAAACTCAGGGAAATTATCCAAACTGCAAGTTAAACGTGTACAGCTCAGATATAGATATCTAGCTCAGAGACACACAGTGCACCATTACATATTAAGGCTGTGTAAACTGAATCAAGACTTTTTAAAACATTGTTGAGTTACTCAACCACAAAGCTATCGTTGCTACTGTGGTATTAGCTTCTAAGTAGAAGGCTTATCTTTCGGTGCATGGTGAAGTTAATTTCTATTGCCCAAATCAATATCATAATAAAATGGAAGGAGCAATCTAAATGCTTCGCCAAATGAAAATTTAAGCTAGGCACCAGCGGAAAAATGAGGCTACAGAGAGGAGGCATAAACTGTCTGTCTACAAGCTCAATATGTAAGGTACGGGAAAAAAAAGAATGCAGCTTTGTAATATCTTTTTCTTTCAAATTGTATATTTTTCTAAGTAAAAAACAAAATGTTAACTTCACTGAACATATCCAGCTGGTGTGCCTGCAACTGCAATGCGTACCAGCCTTACTTTAAATGTGTGGGTGGGACATGAGAATGTTCTGCACTCAGTACCTTGAAGAAGGTGTGAGCTGCCCTATGCCTTTGACAAATCCAGATCCAATTAAATGTGTCTTATCATTTATTTGGTACTTGCAGAAGGAAAATTATTTAAGCTGGACTCTGTGCTGATATTTTGGGGATACTTGTTTATGAAATGTCTAAAAAGATAAAAAAGGAGGGCATCGGTGGAGTAGGGGAATGTGCTTTTCTCAGGATTATGGAAGCCAACATCTGGGCTAGAAAGTGAGTTATGAAAGTGTTGGAAGTGATGAAGTGTTGCAAGGAATGAAATACAGTGTACCTCTAAATTGGGAACTAAGAAGACATCATTGTCTAAACTTATTTTTACTGCTTGTTAATCACTGCCCGGTAGTTCTGTGTTTAGCAAAAACATGCTAAAATGTTTAGCAAAAAAATGCATGAGACTGAAATGCTCAAATGAAAAAAAAAAATTGCTTTTACTTTGCCCTAATTATTTCATCAAAATTATAAAGATGGAAATGTGGATAGTCTTGTAACTATCTTAACATTACAGTGTTAATTATAGAAACAAAGAATATATTCAGGATGTGTAATTAAAGCAGTTGACTATTGAGTAGTCTCAAGCACCCACAGCCAAGTGGAAATCTGAAGGAGGTGGTATTTGAAACAACTATCAGGTTAGGAAAGCAGAGACACTGATTCTGGGAATATAAGGTTGTTGACATAAGCTCAATGCCAGAGAGGGCAGCTTGGAAACTCAGCAGGAAGCAGTAACATAACTATAATCATGAAGAAGACAGGGATCTGACAGGGTGAACAAGAGGAAGATTAAAGACATAGGGAATTTTTAACAACCTTTTTTTCTCCCTATTCTTATGGCAGGATCTATAAAAGATTTGGAAAATACAGTGTTAAACTAGGCAGCTTTAAAAAATCAAATGAAAACAGGCTCCACTGTGAGGGGCACAATATTGAAGAAAAGACAGATCTCTTCATCCAAACTGAGATCAGAGAGATTGAAGCTCAAAGGAAGTGAGGCAAAAGAAGTTAAAGAAGGTAAAGAAGCCTAAGGCATTGGGATAGCTGGTGGTGTACAAGCAGGTGCAGTTTTTATAAAGTCCAATACCTATTTGCTAAATCAAAGTGAGAAAGGGTTACATAAGAGTTAGCCCTCCTGCTGAAAGAGATTTTGCTGGCAATGGTATTCTGTGTGGTAATCCTGTTTGCTCCTCCTTTCCTTTTAAATGTAGCATGTGAGCTCTGACATGTCAGGAAACAGAGAAAAGCTATAATTGAGATAATGTATTCATCCACAGCCACAGTGTTTGTGGCACACAAAGGTGTGTGCATTCGTGTTGGGTAAGGCGAGTCATCCTAACGTAAGGGAGTAGCTTCTGCCTTGAATGCAAAGGTCACTGACTGAGACAACAGGATAGAGGGTTCTGATAAAAGTCTTCTGTAAGTAGATGACCACATGTTGACTTGAAAAAGTAAACAGAATCCAAAAAGAATCCAAAAAGAAGAAAAAGTAAAACAGAATCCAAATAAGAATTCTTTGTTGATTCTCTGTTCCTAAGACTAAATAATTATGTATAGTATATGTAAATCCTGTCTCTGCATTGGCATAGACAGAAACCTGCTGCATTGGTCACATAGCTAGCTCTTAACCTGCAGTTCATCTAAAATTACTATTGATAGATTGTCTTTAATGATAGTAATATTTGTTTTGTTTATATAATATTTAGCTATCATCTAATGAGTGATTTAAAAATTACTTTGCAAAAAGTATTGATCCTTCAAAATCTTGGCTAGCATAAGAACAATTTTCCCTGTCTTTAGGATTGACCTCATATGCCTATCATACTTTCAGTTCATTGTAGGGGAAGAAAGTAATGTAAATTCATGTTGAAAATCTAAATACACTGTTGAATATAACCTATAGAAATCTATGATCAAGGTTCTTTTAAGGTATCTTGGGACACAGAATCACAGAATCATAGAATGGTTTGAGACCTTAAATCACATCTTATGCCAATCCCCCCACCATGGACAGGGACACTTTCTAACACAGTGATCCAGAGCTGGAAGATTGTTGTGTTAGAACACTTGAGATCCTTTTTGCATTGTAATAATAAATCACTGTTTTCTGGCCTTGAAGAATCATTTAGTCTGGACCCTTTTTAGAGAGAATTTTCTGTTGGAAACACTCCATGAACATTTAGTCACTGGCTTACATCTTTTTATATCCTGATGCCAAGAATCAATAAATCATGTAAGTGAAATGCTATATTTTGCACTGTTATTCCTTTACTGAGTCTAATGACTTGTATTTGATGTGTTATTTTCACTAAAGCACTGCATCTTTGAAAACATGTGATATTTCTTTCACTAGGGAATAATCAGTCATCTTAAAAACTAAAAATTATAATACTAATACAAATGATACCTTTCATTTTTCTTATTTGTGTGTGACTTTCAAACTCAAATTTTTGATACCTATTATAACCATATCTACTGGTTTAAGATCTTTTGCATCCCCTGGAATAATGTTTTGTAAAGTTGTTGAAAACATGGCAACCAAATAATTTTCTGCATCTTGTTTTAAGGTTTTTAAATAAATGCAACCTTTAATTGTCTTGTAATATGATATTTTCTGTGAATTTCCAAGATTTATTGTGTATCGTTTCACATACTTTTTCTGTTTTCTTTCCCAATAGTATCTTGTAGTGTTCAAAAAATTGTGATGAATACAGAAACAATATTGTAGCTGTGTTTCTGGGTTCTATTCCCTTTTCAGCCTTATGGTTAAGCAATATTGGAGTGAAATTCTATGTTTAGTAGTGATGATCTTATTTGGCTTACCGCCAGACTCAAATTATTCTTTGAACCCTTTAAAAGACCTAAATATTTGAATTTTACAGAGTGATGAAAATTTGTAGCTACAGTATAATTCAGTGATTCACTAAAATAATCTGGTAGACAATTGTGCACCTTATTACCTCAGTATTCTCTCAAACTTATTTTTTTTTAATAAATACTAACATAATTAGGCTTGCATTACTATCTGAGATATTCAAAGATAAGTGATCTGGAGCCACATTTATTAATTAGGAAGTATTTTCATCAGAAGAACTAAATTAAAATATAGAGAAGTGGTTATAGTAGGATGGCTGATCTCTACCATGCTTCCATTTTACACCTAGAGCAATCATACACTGTTATGCAAGGAAGCATGGTCCAATGTTCTTTACAATGCTCATCGTATCACGAGCTATAATAAATATAAGTTTAGATTGGTAGAGATAAGTTTTAAGGTATTTTCAAAACAAATCTTGTTCTGTGATGCCAAAGAGATCAGCCTCTTGATACAATAAATTTCTAGTGTGCTAAATATTCAGGAATGAACCTTTTGAATACTTTTATAATTCAACACAAAAATTCCTACCATGATGTTCTGTTTTAGATACTGGTATGGAGGCTTTGTAGATTTAAAAATATGTAATCTAATGATTACCTTTCTAAAAAACTGATTAATATGCACAATTCCAGTCCCTGACTATATGTAATTCAGACATATCACTGTAACTATCAGCAAGGGTTTTTTCCTGGTCTCAGTACTTACTAATTTAATGCAAATGTTATACAGAACGATAGCACAAAACCTGCTTAATTCTTAGGGAGCTGTTACTGCCCTTTTTTTAGGCAAAAAAAATCTTGGACTCTTACTGTTTACAAATTTAAGTGCATTTCATGTTTATAAAATATTGCGACTTTTTCATTTACTCCACTTTCCACTCAATAATTTCCTCTTTGCTTTTCCTCTTACACAATGTAAAATGTAAAAAAGGGACACATTTTGTCAGCCCAGACTGCTTCAGTCTCCAGTCTGCTCTATTAACATGTGTTATGTATTTGCAGCCTAGCTAATATGATATTTTTATTTCTTTCAATTTTTACCAAGCTGGTCTTCTTTCTTTCCCCTCACCATGCAAACAGAAAACACCAACATTTGCCATGTTTGCAGGCCTGGAAAGTTTAGAAAAGACACTGTAACAGAACTGAAGGCGGGGTAAAAGGCTCAGAATCACACCGATTTATTTTAGTCAAGATCAAAAATAACAACCAGAGTATTTGTAAAAAGATTATAAATTGCAAACGGTTGCTAGAATTAAAAATGGATACACTTTTGAAAGCTCAAACACACAAAAAACCCCATTAACTGAGAAATGGGAGAGGCTGTAGACTTAACCTGATTTCTCTTTATTGACACTGTTGCTTTATAATTTGTGAGGAGAATACACAAACACTGTAATGAGCAATGGAGTCAGAGGTTTTATAGTCTAATTTGACTTGCAGTCAGCTTGAAATGCTTTTTTTTAAAAAAAAAAATTCTAGACTAAGTCCGCAGTGCCATTTATTATAAACTTTCTATGAACACTTTTGGCAGCCACGGTGAAGTACAAGATCTTCCACTGTGACTCTTCCTCCACTACTGCTTTGTTCCCAAAACTGGGTAATGAGACCTCTTTAGACTTTCTAGCAAATTATTCCATAAGAATTCTGTATTTGTTTCCTCTGCAAATCCTTTGTGTGTGCTGAGATGCCACTACACTGTGTGCTGTATGAACACAAGAACAAAGCTGCAGATTCACCTCAAACGATTTGTAAAGTAAAAGATGCAAGAACCTGTGGAAAAGAAAAGAAGGCATCAAAGTTAGGGGTGAGATAAGGCAGATTGCAGTGCCCCAAACAGTGGATAAGTTACCTTTTTTCTGTTCTTTTTCCCCTCCTAATTTTCTGGATAGGAGAGTAGGTGCATTTTTGCAGGGAAATACTAAGTTACCTATGCAGATATTAATGGATACACAACTCAGGTTTGAGGGGCAGGTGGAAGAATGCATTACATTGTTCATTTGGATCCACCTGGTAATGACAGCTGGACTTCTGAAAAAAACAGGCAGCAGGAGATAACTTCCCACTTATTCTAAGAGGACGTAGATCAGGAAACACCTTGTAAAGGGTTAGAATCACCTATCTTGTCCAGAGGAATGGGAAGCCCTGTTTATTCTGTCTGATTTCTGATATTTATAAGAAGAGGCACACAGTTGTAAGGGACAGGGAAGGCTCATTTATGCAGTTCCTTAGATGAGCAGGGACCTGTGTCATCTGAGCGTGGCCTGACAGAAGGCATCCTCTGAAAGAGACTGGAACCCAGTGTCTGGCAGTGAACCAGATGAATTGTATATGTATAGCTCCACAGGAGGGGTTCAGATCAAGGGGTTTTGAAAATGTTGAGAATCAGCTCCTAAATGATTGGATTTCTTAGCAATTGCTTGCACAGGTATAGGAAAGAAACTCTGAAAAGGAAAGAAAAAGACTTCTACAAGAACAGAGAAGTATGGTCCTCAGAATTTATGAGAAAATGTTGAACTGTCTTCATAGGTGTTTCTCTTCTAATGCTGAGATTAGTAGATGAGTTGGATTTCCTCTGTTTATCTCCCAAAATGTGCAAGAATGGCCCAGACTCACTCATAGTCCGCAGACCACAAAGACCTGAAGACAGGAAAGGAGAGAGCTATGTCCATTTTCCAAGAAGATAAACCAGTGTAGTAAATATTTCCATGTTCATTTCAAGCCTGAAATAAATTTGGTTTGAAAAAAGCTTTCAATCAGAGCCTGAAACAAGCACCTTATAACACCTTTAAGTGTGAAAATTCTCCATAAAACATTTTTATGTTTGCTCTCTTTGATACATAAGGATTAACCCGGAAGGCAGCTTACTTTGAAAGCTAGAGGGGAAAGAATGGACATACTCAAGCTGCAACATTATCTTTTGGAGCATATTCACTTTGGACATCTTAGTTGCTCATGTCTTTTGATCTTTAGTATATTTCTTCTGCAGGTACACCTAGAAAAAAATGAATGTGCTGAATATTTTTCTGAATCTTCACATTGGACATGTTTTGCTGAGAAAGGATCATTTTTGTTTTGATGACCTTGACCGAGTCACAGCTGTGATTGCTGTGCAAAAGAGCAGAAGCTGTGAGATGGCTCTTAATATCACACTTTCCAGTCCAAGCAAGTTCTTGGTGACAAGGCAGAAAGAAGGAATAGAGGGAGGTACCTTTTGCTTGCTACTTCTTGACAGCTACATTATCAATTTTCTGAATGCATCTGAGCACAATACGTACATAGGTGTATGCATATCAGCATAATGCTCTTCAACACCTCCTATAAACCCTTGGATCATGCTGTCTCATTGTCCACATGTGTGCTCCTGGGATTAACATTGTCAGCCTGGCTTCAATGGAGTTTGTTTTCATCACAGCAGTGCATGTAGTTCTGTTCTTTGCTTTTGTGGCTTGGATGGTGTTGATAACACACAGTGGTTACCACTGGGGGTGGGCAAGGGGCTGGGAGGGTACACAACCAGCATATCTGGCAGACACTGACCAAAGGAACGTTTCCTAAATTCCCATGATATGCTCAGCAAAGAAATCTGAGGGAAAGGAAGAGAAATGGGGGCTATTGGTTAGCACTTTGGCTTCCCTAGCACGTGCACACAATGTGTACTGAGGTCCTGCTTTCCTGGAAATGTCTGGACATCTGCCTACTGGTGGAATGTAGTGAATAAATTCATCTTTTTACTTTGTTTCTGTGTGTAGCTTTTACTTTTCTTATTAAATTGAATTTTTCTCAACACAAGTTTTTCCACCTAATTTCCTCCCCCTCTTCTGTTGAGAAGGGGCAGTGAGAGAGCAGATGGGTCTTGCAGCCAGCCAAGGTCGACCCTCTACGTGGTCTTTAAAACTATACCTCACAGATTAGTAGATAAATAAATAGTCACTTGTAATGCTGTGCCTGACAACACTTCTCTGAATTATGATTATTTCTGTCATTTGAATGTTACAACCTTTTAGTACTATTTTTCTCTGATGGGGTATCAATGACAGTATTGGAGATTCTCAACAACTATTTCCATAATGGATGTGGCTTTTTGTCATACCATAATTCATGAGTATGCTTTCCACCTGTTCTTGCAGCTCCAGTTTTTTAACTCAGTCTAGTCTGAACTTAGGCCACGTGTACTCTGTAAAACTGTATCATTTTAGTTTGGTCTTTTTTTGTGTGTGTGATTTTGAAGATTTCTAAATTAAGAAATAGTACACATATATCTAAAACTATACACAATTAGATGTGTTCCTCTGTTAAGGATGTATTTGTTTATGCCAAGAATACAGCCCACTTTCTCCTTCATGATTGTTTTTTTAAGGCTACAAAAGTATATTGATGTTTCTTGCTAATGAATCCTCTCTTTCATCATGTCTCTAGTGAAATATTTCTGTCTTGAGTATTGGCAAGCAATGAAGGAGGAGCTGATGTCTTAATTCAAGTTCTGCATTGGAAGAAAGAAAAAAGAGTGAAAGAGCTGAATACATTTAATGAAGCACAGAATTGCCAAGTAGAATAATGCTTGAACTAAAAAAAAAAGCTATGTTCTTGAAGTCACTTGTGGATGGGCTGTTCATTTTGCTCTGCTGTGTTGCAATTATATCCTGCTGAGTGCAGGAAAAGTTAGCCAGCTCTCAGCCTCCCCAGAACAAAAATCAGCATGTTGCCATTTTTCTTCTCTACCAAGATGTTGTTGTCAGCTCAACTTCCTGCCTGGTTCTTGGTTAAATTTTGCTTCATTTGATTCCTTGCATCATCCAGAGACAAACTGTACTTCCTTCCTTTCTTATCTTTTGCACAGAAAGGGAAAGTGTGGTCTGTGTTCTGAAATTTCATGGTGTCTGTAGGGACACGCGCAGAAGTAAATTAGGTATTTTGCTCATTATATCTGCTCTAATATACAGATTTTATGGAACTGTACAAGCTCGTAACAAAAGCAGATAGAATGCTTTAGTCCACATGAATTGTCTTTCTGTATGGTTGTGTGGATGGCTTATGGCTTGGGATGAAAAAAATGTGAAATGTGAAAATGTGGTATCATTACAAGTGTATTAAAGGAAGTGTTAGAGAAGTATTGTAGTGAAAAGCAGCAAAAATTGGGGAGTTGGTGTTTTTTGGTTGGCTCTGTTTGGGGTTTCTTTTTGCTTTAGGAATACAGCTAGTTTCTATTAGTCAGAGCTTGATTTACTGTCGTATAGGGAAATACAGGTACATTGCAGAATAGGATTTCAAAATACCTTCCACCGATGTTAAGTAGTTTGCAAATATTATTATTGCAACATTTGATCTAGAGATAAAAGTGTCAGAGAAACACCAATATTTTCCTCAATTGTAATATTAGTTGTAGTCATAAATTATCATACATATGAAAATGATGTCTTCAAGTGCATTTTATCTCATGTCTTTAAGGTGTTCCTACTACTTAAATAGGGAAGCACAAGTTTGACCTTGCAATCACTGAAGAAAGCATTGAGTGTATGCTAAATGCTTGTTATTGATCTCCAACTGAGCAGTCACATCATTAAGTTCTGCAGGTGCTTAAGTGTGTGCAGGGTTGGGGTTGATTTCCTTCCTTCTAATTCCTTTAAGAATAGATCTCTCCTTCAAGGTTTGTTCAGCTTTGGAGGAGTGTTGTCATAAAGGTCTGAACTTCCTATCAACTGCTGCTACTGGCTACACTAATCCGTAATTAAAGAAAAATGCATGTAAATATTCATAGTGTAGGAAGTATGTGCAGAATCATAGAAGAGTCTCATGCCTGTGTGTGTGAGGGGAATTTCAGATCATGGGTAAGAAATGTAGATGTAAAAAACCTCGATTGCATGTGAGGTATTCCTACCTTTCCCAGGTTGAGGTAAACATGTAGTCTATACTAGTAAATTAACTCTGTTGAAGGAGTTAAACAAATTGCCACATACAGTAAGCTGCACTGCCAAATTCTCTTTGCCAGCATATCTGTTTTAGCAAGGGTATGATTTTTTTCAAGTTCTATATCGAACAAAACCTTCAAATGTAGAACAAGATAGGGAAATTCATCTTTCCTTTGTAAAGGAGATAAGAGTGCAAAACTGAGAACCGTGAGTCTACCTTGTGTAGAAAATAAGCAAGACAATTATTTTTCTTATCCTTTCACAAATTGTTGTTTAATTTTAATGGAAGTATCTATGGCACAGGTCATCTTCCCAGGATATAGCACATGGATGACAGATCTGGGGAAAGAAAAGGGAAAAGTCAAGCCTTCAAAATTTATCAATTTTTTTTTTTCTTTTTTTAATATCTGCTCAGTGCACATTTTAAAAGTTACAAGAATATCTTTGCATATCTTTATTGTGGTTTGCCACTACCCTCACCATCCTCAGCATGTTTGTTTCTAATTAATTCCTCAATAAACCAGGAATTTTTGTTGTGTTTCAGATATTATATTAAGGTATAAGGTATTACAATTAAAAAAAATATATATATAATGTGCTGAGTCCTTCTTCAACACTTGAGAAAATACCTCCCCCCACTCATGTCAGCTTTTCTTTCCCAATTGTGCTCCATGATTACTTTCAGAATTGATTAACTTCTAGTTTATAATAACACATCTAGCAGTTGTGAAATAACTGAAATCAGCATTTCTTCCAGTGTTGCATCTCTGTGAGCTGATTCAATCCAAGTTACAGTTATCGAGTTGGACATTTTCTCATTACTCAGGGGCTGCCAACCAAGGATTCTTAAAGAACCGCAACCTCCAAAAAAGCCTTTTTCCCCCCCTTATTGCTATTTTTGTGGGTAATTGTCTATATTTATATGTAATTTTTTCTTTATTGAGGTTTGCCATTGAAGGCCATGAAGTGAAATCTAGGTGAGTACTCCAGAATATAAGCTACTAAAAGCAGTAAAATTAATTCTGCTCCAAAAGGATAAATGAGCTAGGTAGATGACTTAACTAGATTCTGCACAGATTTCTGTGAGCAATAGGGACAGATAAGAATGCTTCTTTTTCTTGAAATTTTTCCAGAACAGAAGTTCACCATATGAAGCTGTAAATTTACCACATCTTAGGAAAGGATCATTACGTATTTGTTTTCCATTGTAATGGTTGTCAGAAAAACATAATGCTAAAAATTATGTGCACTTTAATTTCTTTTCAAACATATTATAGATTTAATTCCTTTACTGTTTCACTTTTTTGCTATGGATATGTTATCCTAGGTCCCTGTGGAATCTTGAGTGTCATAGATCATTGTTTGGAAGAACCAGAGTCAGCTGAAAGGATCAATCACTTGAAGAGACAGTAAACTTGTAGATACTATTACAAGAATACCTGAGCACAGTAGCTTCACTGAAAGCCGCAGAAACCATTTGCTCATATTGAGTTACTTTGAACTTATGCAATTTTTATTAGACTAAGAATGGACCCTGGTCTTACTATCTTTCTGTCCCCTAGGCTACAGAAAGAATAAATGTATGGAAAAAATCATTAAGAGGTATTTTTAGCAGAATTTGTTTAGGAATTCCTGTGAACATAGTCTGTAAAAAAAAAAAAAAAAGATAATGCTTTCTATATGAAGCCACCAAATAAGCTCTTTTTTGTCCAAATATCTTGCAATCAGGTGAAATTCAACACATGATTAATTAAAAAAAATCCATTATTTTTTAAGTGTTCTAAAAGAAACAATTTAAATTATCTTTTCTTCAAATTTGGCTTTAATAGAAAAAATCATAAATGTTATAAAAAAGCTAAAAAACTAAGATTTTTTTCTTTTGTGTAAGATCAACTGAAGTGAATTCATTTTTAAAAAGTCTTTAAGGTCAGAAAATAATTCTTTCACTTCTTTCTCGGCTGTCACAAGACTTAGAGATGTAGCTGTTGAGTGCTATAAACTGTGATAATAATCTTCTTACTCCACTGACCATGCATAGTAGGAGTTTCCACAGGAGGCACAAATTCTACTGAAGGTAAGCAACAAGCAAAGAACTTCACCAATAAACCCTGCCTTACTGCATAATTGCTCACCACCTTTTATCTCGAAACTACTGTGTCATTTTTACTGAAATGGAAGAACTGGGGAAAGAGTGTTAGCTATGATTTTTCAGCCAGAGGTAAAAATAACCCATGGTAGAAGTCACACACGTTATTTTAACAAAATTATGCCTATGTAAGGCAAAAAAAAATTTGTGTTTTCTGCTTCTCAAATGGGGGTGGACATCATGTTCTCTTTGCAACTGAATTATGTTCAAAAAGCAGCAGATGAACAGGAGTCATGTTGTAGTTTCTGGAATTTCTGTATTAGAGAGCTAGCATGATCAAAAGTTCCCAGAGAACTCACTAAACTTGAATGAAAGCATAATACTTGGTCCCATCTGAATATTCCAGAGAATTCAAAATTTATGGCACCATGGTTATAACAATTTGGACTACTATTAATACGAGCTTTGTCAGTTTGTTTAAAATCTGGTAAAAGACATTTATATCCATCAAAGCTTGAGCTAAATTGAATATTATGAAACAAAGAACAACACCATGGCCTACCAGTAGCTACTGGCTAACCACAATTATCTTAGAAATAAACTATCTATGAACTGACCATTTACCTACAAGGCAAATGAGAGATTTGTTTGTTGCTTTTTTGTTTACGCATTTTTTTTCTTTGTTTGGTTTGTTTTGATTTGTTTGGTTGCGTTTGTTTCTTTTTTATTTTAGACTTAAACTTGTGACTTCCTGTGAATAATTGCTGAGGAATACCTAATGCACAATAAACAAGTCTGAAGACTTCAGTGGAACTCACTAGTAAGCATATAGATCAATAGACCTCATTGCCTCTTCCTCTCAGCATTCTATGTCTTTATGTTGTGTAGACAGAGGCACAAACATGCACACATAGGCACAGATATAGGTTTATATGCAAGCACATGTGCACCTGGTTTCTTTTGGTTTTCTTGACTTGTTGCATATTTTTCAAATAGCTATAATCACACTTTTAAAGAGTTTTCTTCAAATTTGTTTTTAATATTTTCTTCTTTTTCAGCTTTTTCTTTAAAAACACACAGGATGTAAGTCTCTTGAAAGAAGTCTGATGGACAGGAGCAGAAAATGAAATTTTTTTTACACAACACCAGTATTTTGACAGATAGCATCATATACACAATCCCAGTTTCTCTGCCATCCAAACCACAGTGACAACAGTAAATGTTTAAGTACAGGAGAACAAATAACCTTTTAAATAAAGACAAATATTTTAAAGTTAAATAAGCATTTATTAGAAAAAGACATATGATCTTGGATGAACACGTGCAGTATTCTCAGAGAAACACAAGCTGAATACTTAGAGAAGCTGAACAAAGACTGCTAGATTATCTTCTTATGCTCTGTGGAGCTATTCTAGCAAAGCTGTGAGTATTAGAGGATGCTCATAGACTCAAAATATGTAATTTTGTATTCAATGCCTTTTCTATGTTTGTGCTTTGAAAATCAACTTTTACAGTGCCTGGTTATGGTTAAGCCACTTTAAATCTGGATTTTTAAAGGATTAAGAGGATTTGAAGTTTGTGTGTTCTCAGTTGTACTGAAGACCAAGAAATGTGTTTTAGGCAGAAAGTTTCAGGTAATAATAAAGTTCTAATAGTCTGGATTTTGCTGATCCTCACTGTTTATTTTAGTAATATGTAAATATCTGTTTCCTTTGCATGCAAAATCTGTTTTCTGCCTTTCTGATTATTGAAAATTGACTTTGAAATGTAAAATATAATATAAATTCAAAATTTCTTATTAAAAAATACCTTCTTGAATTAGGAGTCCCTGATAAACATTTTAATTACACAATAAAATTAGATTATTAATTCACATCAATTTTCATCATATTTAATTGAATATCATAATACAATCAGTATTATTCTTAAAATTATTGCACCATAATCTCTGCTTTTAACAGTAAAAAATATTCTTCTCTTAGAATAATTCACATTATCCTAGTAGTAGACAGGGCTGTCTCATCCGTCAAAGGTATTTTTCCATTTGAATGTTATTATTTCAATATGCTCCAAAGTGTGGGGGTTTTTTGGTTTTGTTTTTACGGTTTCTGTTCTGCAATCATTCTTGTTCAGTTTGCTCATTTATCAACATAGTTAAAAGTGTCGTTCAAGCTTGTGTGTACAAATGTGAGTAACAAGCAAAAAAATTGTGCTGCATAGATGGTGCAAGGAACTTAGTAAAACTAGAAAATCCTAATTACTTTAGTTAGATTGTACTCTTCTTTCTTAAGCAGGCCTCCAATGAAGTAACCGTATTTTAGCCATGATTACCACTTGATTCTGTTTGTAGTTTCGAATTGAAGGAATATTTATGGCAACAGTATTTTAATTCTGATTCTGGTTTTAAAACTCTCCATTAGGATATTTAGAAGGAAACATTAATCCCTAAAAACTAAACTGGTAATGAAAAGAAATGTAAAATTTTACTTGATCAAATCAGCCATTTTAATTTTTAATCTTTACATCAAATCAGTGGCAATTCTGTGGGTCATTCTAAGGAAGTTTCCATAACTGTGGGTCATTCTAAGGAATCCAAAGAAACAAAATGAGATTTATGGATCCAAACCCTTGTCCTTCAGTCTCAACCATATTATTCTGTATACAAAAAGCTGACTCACACTCCTCCATTTAACATGCAGCAGTGTCAGTGTGAATAAGTAACAGTTGAAGAGTTGGTCCTTCTATTAAGAGAAAACAATTGAATTTCAAATGGAGCATTTGCAGTAATCAAACACTGCCATGTATGGCTTTAAATATGTTACTTTTTCAAATGGTGTTAAATCATCATTCTAACCTGTCAAATTCTGTTTTTGAAGACCACACATGTTTAGTAAAGATTAAAGTTCATGGAGGTGACCTTGAACATTTTTTAAGCTCATCTCACAGGCCGTCATACCTATATTAGATATAAGTGAGTAGAAATAAAGATCAAAGATTGTCTGGCTGAACATATCCTGAGAAAATCCTAACTGAGAAGGGGGAAAGCCATGCCACATACTGCACTTGTAACAAAACCCTCTTGTTTGTGGACTTAGAATAAAACCAGTCTTATTTTACATGAAACTGAGTAGAAATGGTGTAACAGTCTCTGACCTGTGCTGTCCTCAAAACCATATTGGAAGCCTGAGATAATGCTGGTGGTGGTGATCCTAAATCATGCCAGGAACAATGCCAGCAAATCAACATTGCACAGTTGTATTACATCTATATGGATTCATATCCTGCCATTGCTTACATTAGCAGAAGGGTTTGGGACATAAAGACCAAGAACGCATGCAAGATGAAATTACTATTGCTTATTGTCATGTTTCATGTGCAGCCCACTATAAATCTTCTTGACATTATTATATTGTAGCAAGGTGCATCAGGCACTCCTCTGCAGCATCTGTCTGTTGTTGCCCTTGTCACTAGTCCTTGACATCTGTGCTGATTTGTTCTTTGATTTTGTTTGCTCTACTCTGTGCGGCACTTCTAGGTATATAATTATAGCAGAGGCAATTCAAATGGAATTTCTGATTTTAAAGGTGAATTATCCCATTGAATTAACCTACTGACTTTAAGGTATGCTGCAAACTTCAGTCATTATGCTGGTTGTGTTGGGAATTTAATTTTTTTTTTTTTTAAGACAATTAGACTTTATAAGAATGGAGGTGCTACAAAGCTGCCTGATTTTTTTTTAACAGGATGTCTGTTTGGAGCCTTCTTGTTCTTAGTCTTCAATATATGCTCATAATTACAAACAGAAAGCTAATTGCAGCTACAAATGTGCACAGGCTCCAATGTTTTACAGGCTCCAAAACAGTTTGGAATCACCACTTGCAAGTGGAACCTGTCAAACGAGATTCTAACTTGCCTATCTCTATGATTATTATGGTATTCCAAATATGAAGCTCAAAGAGAATTTTTACACATGTAAAATTTACAGGAAGAGTTTCATAAGTGAGAGCAAGAAAAAAATGAAAATTTTTCATCAATACATGGAAGTGCCAAGAAATGAACGTCATTTTGTGTTTCATTTGCACTCCTTTACCTTGAGCTGTTCAGGTTCTGCTAAGTCTTCTTAGATGTCAAATCTGTAATTTCTTTATTTGGATAGATAGGGGAATTCCTGCCTCACCTTTATGATAAGCAGCTGATGTGATACAAAATTGCATGTGAGAAGGAAAAAAAAAAGTTTTTTTACAGTAAATGTTACTGATGATGAAATTATCCAATTATTTATAATCCTTACAAATGCCATTTTTATTTTCTGTTGACCAGTTGTGACTTGACTGTGACATAGCATGTGACAGATGGTGGAGGGAAAAGATAGTGAGATTAATATGTAATTAATATAAGCTTAATTAATTTATTTACTACGTATTGTCTCAGGACCTGCTCTCTAAAGAACTGGCAAGTAGATCACTGCAGTTAACATTAGACTCCACTGGACTCCTGATCAAAATAATAATTGTGTTCCTGATACTATGGAAATACTTATTTAACATTCCAGATGTTACGTGGCACATCTTAGAATCTCAGCTGGCAAACATCATAGGTTCAGCATATATATTGCTAGGTGAAATTTGAAGTGATAACTTAATTTCAAGATTTAGTCCCTTTAATTAACTGTAAGAAAGAAATAAAATTAAACAACATTTTCTCTATTTGTATTTGATAAAGTGAAGCAGTTTAACAATCAGGAATTCTCTCAAAGTACTACAAAGTAAATCTACAGTTTATAGTAGTGTAAAAGAGGGTTGTACAGAAACTTAAGCAACAAAATTATGCATTACCCTACTTTGGATTTTACTGAGGTGGGAAAGGATAGTCAAGAATTTGAATACATGCCATTGCTTTCCAAAGATTCATTTCTTCTTTCCACATATTATTTTAATGATCTAGGGATATACAGTACAGTTATGCCTTAATTTATCAATACAGCTGATGGAAATACGGTATTTTAAATTAAAGAGGACATTGATCTGCAAATGCTAGATTATGTCCTGTTCTCAATGTTTCATTTTTCAGAAATGTGGGGAAACTGGATGAAAGAAGTTGCTTTCTATCATCCTACCTTAATTTCTTTCCTTCAGTAATTGTATAAGACCATACAAGCTCTCTCAGATGATGCACCGAAAAATCAAATAAATCCACATGCTCTACCAGTTTGCACTGAAAAAAAAAAAACCACAATTGTATCTCTTAAGTAGAGCTTAACATCAAGGACTTATGCAAGAAGAAGAGGTTTTTTTCACCTCCACATGCTTCTGTTACTTCTCTAGGTGCTGCTCCCTGCAGCTGCTAAACAAAGAATCTAAAATAATGAAAAATATATTTGTCTTTTTCAAATGAGTTTTAACTATTTTACTTTAAACTATTTTCATGATGTTTGTTCTGGGCTAGGCAAAATATCACTGCAGCTACAAAATAGAGTCCCCATTTTATAACCTGGCTTGAAGATAACAAATATAAGCATTATTAAATAGTGACAGTAATGGTCCTCACAGGCTGTAAAGCAGCAGTGGAGATACCATGTAGCTGAAGCAATATCTCGTGATCCCTCAGTAAACTGAACTTCTTGCATGAACTCCTCCAGTGGAGAGACAAAACTGAAAAAAGTAATGGCTCTGAAGTGGACAGAAATTTCTCCTTTAGTTGTATGGAGAAGTTTTTTTACTTGTACATGCTTGGAAGAGGCAAACACTTTACTTAGTAATAATTTTTTTTTTTCTTTTTCCTATCTAAATTTCCTTTTAATGCAGCCTTAAAAAACCCCCATGAACATCATGTTTTAAAAGTGGCATCATCACTGCCTACTGCACCATCATTGTCTTTATTTTTCTTTGTCTTTCAGATTTGTCTTTGCAAGAAAAGGTGGATAAAGGCAAGTTAGTAATGTAGAGGTGTTTTTCTTCACATTTCCTTTTCCTTTCTTAAAAGTATTTGTGAACAAATTCTTCTGTTTGAGATGAGATCTTATCCATTGCTGCTGAATTTGACCTTTTGCTCTTTTTAAGCTTCATCAGAAGAGCCTGAACACCTGTTTTGAAAAGCCAGGCTCCACCCTTTGTACAAAACAAAGAACACACCCTTCCTAAAAGAATGAGGAGTGAAAGGGAAACTATCTTGGAGGAAAGGGCAGATCACCTATGATATCCAGACAGCAAAAGATGCTCAGGGAAAAGTAATATGATGGTTTCTGCAACAATTAAATGGGAAATGGGAGGATGAGCATTTGGAGGTAGGAGAGAAGCAGAATAAAAAATGTAAGATAAAGCTGACATGAGTTATATGAAAGTGCAGTGGGAATAATACAGATGAGAGGCAAAAGTTATATTAAAGCAGAAGTATATAACAGTATTAATATTATTCAGTCGGTGTAAAGCATCCATGGAGTCAGGGAACCAAAAATGAAAAAGCACAGTCCTGGTTGTCTGCTGTAGCACATTAACACTTCTCATGGAGAGAAATGTGAGGGGATATAACTTTTCAGGTATGGACCATTTGGAAAAATTGTCACTGATGTAATAGTTCGGGTAAAGAAATGACCTTTGTAAAAAGGACCAAAATTTGAGACTGAGGTTGGCTACAGTTCTTAGACTAATCTTTAGAAGAATGTAAATCAGATGTGAAGGAGAGGTACCATACTGCTGATAAAAATGAGAATATGTGAAAACTTCTATGGCTTGAGGACAAGTACAGTTGATACTTTCCTGAGATACATTTAAGAATATTCATATACAACAATCACAAAATGATGTTTTAAGTTACTTATATTCTACTTGAAATCCCACATTATGGAAAGGAAAAGGTGACTTAATGATTAATTTAAAAAAAATAATAATTCTCTAACTAAACATCTCATTAAATTTCTGCATTACTTTTGGCCTTCATATATATAAACAGTTTCAGGGTATCATTAATTCTGCACCAGAGTGTTCAGTTTGCCTCATGCTTTCACCTTGACAGAAATGGGGGTGTAAAATGGACTGATTTCTAAAAAGAAACCTTATTTGTTTGTGCAAGTTAATGCATATTGCTGAGACAAGCACTCTAAGAGATCAGTTCAAATGTTATTGCCAGCGTGCATCACAGACTAGAAACCACAGCAGTACTACACAACTGCCTACAGAAGGTAGGCACCCCTGAAAAGGAGTAACCATTCAAACCAGGTTTTAACATGCAAAAAACCAAAACCCCCCACTCCAGATAAGGACATGTGGTTCGGATTGATTCAGCATCTGTAGAGAGATTTGTAAAGAGGAATGCACAAATACACACACACACATGCACATCTTTATATGCAATTATATAAATAAGTCCAGTCTTTTGGATAAGCACCTTTCCAGAAACAATTTTAAAATTAATTCCTATTGACTTGAAATAACATGGAAACAAAATAAATTCAGATTTCAGATGTAACAAAACCAGACTGGGCTATTCTGAAAGTTGGCTGGCAAATTCCACATGGTGACAGACTATCTATGTCTGCATATATTTGTAAGATTTGCATTAGAAGCCAGGACTTTTCATCCCTAAGCATGACTTCTTATGGACTGCAAATTGGAAAAGAGTTACCATTTATTATTGTCAAAGATGCCTGCATTAATATAAATGATTCCTCTCTGCATTTGCACAGAACTCCCTGACTCATCATCATCCAGAACTGAATATTCACATGGGAAGAATATTTTTTTTGTATATACCTTTTTCACTACAACCTATGCAGAAGTAAACAGAGATACAGATATTTTTGCCTTCTTCAATCAGAGTTGTGGAAATAAAACCTGCCCATTTTTGTCTTAGAAAAAAGAAAAAAGCCTTCATGCTTTCATGCTCTCAGACCCTGGGGTCTGAGAAGCTCTGAAGTCACTGTAATGCCTAGACTTTGATATATGCTTGCTCTCAGAACCCTATTCCTGCAATTATAGTTGCTCCTATAACTCTTACTACCCCACATTTTGAAACATTAAACTGCAATCTGAAGACAGGAAGCTTCAGGACAGCATCCTGATATAAGTGAATGTAACAAATTAGTTCTTTACTCATTTCTTGTGAGAGAAAGCCTCTCCAAACATTCACATGTGGTTGTGTGTGTCTTTAATCATATACTTATGTGCTTTGCTGGATGAGAGAGGAAGGCACTGCTATTTGATGCTAAAGATACAGGGAGTTTCTTAAGAAGGGAGAAGGGGTTTCTGGTGTCATTTAAAAGCACTTGTTTTCAGTTTTGAATATTTTGATAGAAGCATTTGTTCTAGGATTTCCGCTGCAGAGGAAACTCCTGTCAGATGAAGATGTGGAATGATGTAAAGCAGAAGGATGTACATTCCGGGTATAATTATTTAAGAAGTGCTTTACAGTCAGTTTGGCTGTCTGGCACAGGGCACAGCTTCACAGAAGTCACCCCTGAAGTCCTGCCCTGTCCTGACCTGGTTTCCAAAACCTTGCTTCATAAACACAACACAAGACTCCTGACAGTGAACAATATTTTCCTGACTACTGAATCACATTGTTTCTGATGCTATCTTATTCTGGGCAAGCTCACCTGTTCTGTAGAAGGAGTCTCCTTTATTATTTAACAAGTGTCATTACATCCAGTCGTCAAAGAGAAACAAAATATAATTATTCACAGAAGTAAAATAAGGAAGGACAGAAATGCCCCAGTTGCAGGACACTAAAGCCTTGTGATTCTTATAAATCTTGGTTAGTCCTGGATGAGACTTATCTGAGCTACTAAAAACAAAGGGACAAAAGCTGGTAGAAAATGACGGGACAAAGATATCTAAATGAATAGCATTAAATGAACTTTCTCTAAATGCTCTAAAAAACAAAGAAACAAAAAGGTGTGTTTACACTTTGACGCTGAGATGTTGGCAAAGCAAAGATCCAGTTCATAGGCTGAGGAAATGCACTCTGCAGATGGCAGAAGCAAACCTTAGTCCCAGTTCATGCTCTAGCAGCTGGTATCCTAAGTTTTGTTTGTCTCATTGGTCTCGCTTCCTTTCATGTAACAGCCAGACTGTTGCTTATTTTCCCTACTAACAAATGGGGCTTTTGTTCATGTCCTTCCTTCATGCAGCCCCTTCAAGTAATCTTTGTTCCTGAACTTAGGACCAGGTTGTTGAAATATCATTGACATAAAACACAGCAAGGGGAGTGTATGTGAAGCAGACCCCTGAGCAGAGTCTGTTACTGCTAATCCACTTGCATTTGCTCCTGAGAGGAAAACTCAGCTTGCTAATGCTATGTGAGGCAGCAGAGCACTGTCAGAGGAATTGTAGCAGAGCCTGCATCACAAATATATGGGTACCATTAACTTACTGCTGTGATCCTTTGTAGGCACGGCCAGAGTTGGGAGGTGGGTGTTCTTTCCAATATCTCATTTTAACTCTTAGAAAAGGGAGCAGCTGCCTCTTCTGCTGCAGAGCAGCCTGGTGACAGCACACGGGAACAGATGGCAGAGCAAGTGTCTCTTTCTTCACATTTAGGCAGTTCCCTTCTCTCCTCCTGCTTCTCACAAACAGCCTCACTGAATTTTTTTTCATGGTGTAAAGATACTAAATCTTTTCTTTTCACTCCAGGAAACAATCACCCTTGCTCTTTGCAGAGCAAAAAGAAGAAAGGGAGTAAAATCTAAAGCATTAATTCCACACCCCTCCACAGCCCCCATCCTCCTTTCACTGGTCAGTCAACTGAAAAAACAAGAGATGAGCTTTAAGGGTTTTTTTTCTGTTATTGTGGGTTGATGTTTAGACAATATTAACAGCATTTGGTAGTTTGCTGTATGGAGAAGCAATGGGATTGTATAATTCAAAGCAGGGAAAAATTAGCGTATTCATTCCTTAACTATGCCTCAATGCCAGAGTTTTTCCCTTTTATATCAATAATCTGAAAGCATAAATGCTTAGTTTATAGACAGTTTATACAGCTGTTTATAGACATAAATGGATAGTTTATGCAGCTATAAGCAAAACTTTTGCACAGCATACATTATCTAGTGACTGACTGTCAGATATTGCTAGATGAGGAAAAAATGTGAGCATAAAAACCAGATTTCAAATATTACATGATTTCATTCTGATTTAGATGAACAAAACCAGTTATTGACAATCATGCAATGACTTGCACCTGCCCTAATACAAATTAATGTGGAGGTCATATGGCCCTTTTCAAGTCACTGTTATGGCTGAGCTCCACTGGGACCAAATTAATGTGGCAAGGTGCTCTGAATGGCTGGGTGGACTTCTCTGAGAAAAGAACAGAGTCTGCTGCTGACAGGAGTGCCTGGAGCAACCAGGCATGGGTGGGAGATGCTGGTGGTAGGTCACCACGCCGAGACTGATTGATTCAGACTGTCTGCAGCTCACTTAGTGCCACTGAGTTGGCTGCACTCTCTTTACCTTTTCAGTGGTAAAGTCTAGAGATGCATGTATTTTTAAAAGGCAGTTTTAGATTCTGACATAATTCAAAGGCCCCTGGGGCCTGAGAAGCTCTGAAGTCACTGTAATGCCTAGACTTTGATATATGCTTGCTCTCAGAACCCTATTCCTGCAATTATAGTTGCTCCTATAACTCTTACTACCCCACATTTTGAAACATTAAACTGCAATCTAAAGCAAAACTCAGAATTCAAATATATACTGAGGTAAACCAGGGAGTCATTTATTTTTGTACCTGGTGAGTATTCCATTTCCTGAAAAGAAAATATTAATCACAATTCTTGATATGCAATGTGTTTATTGAATATAAATATTTTCCAATGCCCTGAAAGATCAGAATATGAGTCAGATATTTGCATGGAGAAGACTTGAATAAATACTACTATGAGTGAAGTCTTGTCTCTTTATATCAATGTCTTTAGAAATTCTCTGCTGGTCACCTCTCCCTGTAAACAAGCTCTCTTTACATATTCCATTAATAGGTGTTTTCTATTGCTGCAGGTGAATATGATGAAACTGGACCCTGGGAGACACTTTTTGTTACATGCTGGTCTCTTCAGGGCTTTGTGGAATGTCACTTTGAAAATGTGACATGATAGAAATTGGTGAGCTGTGCTCTCTCATGCAATAAAGTTTATATAAATATTTAAGTGTTTCTTCTGGTTGATATAGCCCATAACTTCTATGAGCATTGTCCTCAAGGTTACTATTTTTTAAGTGAGAGAAAACACAAAATATCTTGCCTGTGTGCTCTGTGTTGGGAAATAGTATAAAGTTTTTAACTCACTTTTTCACTATTTAACTTGCCATTGAGTGGCAAAACAAAACAAAAATGATCAGGCCAAGATAGGTAACGTTGCAAGTACCAGTAAAATGTTTTAGCTCTGTCACTGTTTGTGGAACAGGCAATTACGTTTGGGTTTGGGGTTTCTTGTTTGGTTGGTTTTTGGTTGTTCTTTTTTTAAGTAGGAGGGTTTTCTACATGTGAAATAACCATAGTCTTTAGCTGAGTGAACTGCAGCCCAAGGGGTTTAGATAGAGGTGTACCTGTAGAAAAGATCCTGATGGCTTTCAGTGAAAGCATCCAGAGTCTGAATTGAGGTAGATAAATCAACTATAGATTTTTTTTTTCTGAGAACCTGAAATGTTAAGAGATCTGTGTTTTCACAAAGTGGGTGGTGCAACTGCTCCTAATGCAGGTTAAAACTGTGTGAACTTTTGTGTGATTTTACTGGCTTCTTGCACTCTGGATTATATTAAAGAACAGAAATAATTACACTGAGGGTCCTGTCCTGCATTCCTAACATAAGCAGAATGCTTATTGGATTTGCAGTGTAGGTCTGTCTTTTGTTTAGGAAAAGCTTTGAAGCTTTTCAAATAAGGACCAAGTCAAGGTCTTTAAATGGGACCCAAGTAGTGTTCTGCATAAATAAGGTATACACTCCACATAGGCGAAGCATAATTATTTACATTTTTTATGAGCATTCTTTGTAATCAGTATTTTCTCGTCATGCATTGATTTCATAAATGTGAACTTGCTTTTGAGATGGCAGGAAACACACTACTTCATACTGAGAAGTTGCTTCATATATAAAATATGAGTAATGGGCTTGCTGGTGTGTATATTCAGCACTGTCCTCTACTGGCTGAATACAGAAATGTGCAACTCTGTGATGAGCAACACTGGGCAAACAGGAAAAGAATTTGCTGTGCCATTCATTTAAATTCAAGAACTAGTCCTGAATCAATCATGCTCATGACTGTTTTGTGTTCATCCTCCCATAATGTTAGAATAAAAGATTTTAAATATTTATTTATAATCAATTGCCAGGTTTATAAGAGTGAGACAATACCTTTTTCTAGGCTAGATGATACAATTAGGAAAAATGGACAACATTTCAGGCACCGAAGCCTACATTGTGTCTGGCAGAGTAGCCAAATATGCAAGTAAAGCAAAAATTAAAAGCAGGTGACAACACAACTGCTAATTGTTTAGATTCCTCAGAGAAAAAAGAGAGCTGATACCTGCAGGTTAATGGAGCTGCAAAGGCAGCTGTGAGTTTCTGGATACCTGTGAAACTGAGAAAACTTCCTGTGGCTCTCAAATGCTCTACAGAGCAAAAGGAAAATTAAATGTCGGATCAAGACATTTAGATGTGGAATTTTGTGGCTTGTATCATTACATAGCACCTGGGGCATTATGCTTTAACTTAATTTTGGTTGCTCACTTGGTTAGTTCTGTGTTAGCCAACAGGAATATGCAAAGCTTTTTCCCTTATAGTCTTTTCCTCTAATGAGTATTAGTTTACTTGTTGCCATATTATATTTCTCCTAAGTATAGAATGATAAAGACTTTTCCTTCATTGTGGCTTAAGAATTTTATATAGTTCAGCGTCTTGATGATTTTTCTAGAGATCATATTTGAAGAGAAAAATATAGTGATTTCCTTTTTTACTGATCAGTTTTAAGAACTTCTGTATCTAAAGAAGNCTTAAGAATTTTATATAGTTCAGTGTCTTGATGATTTTTCTAGAGATCATATTTGAAGAGAAAAATATAGTGATTTCCTTTTTCACTGATCAGTTTTAAGCACTTCTGTATCTAAAGAAGCTTGTTTTGTGTCCTTAGCAAAAAAAAAAAAAAGCAAAAAAGGAAAAAATTTTT
>VZSE01003406.1:11604-25464 GCA_013398275.1 Promerops cafer | reverse complement strand
TGTGGCCGGGCGCAGTGCCCGCCCGGGTCGCAGAGCTGGCGGTGTCCCCCGTGCCCGTCCCCGGCCGGGCGGCGGGGCTCGGTGCCCCTCGGGGCGGTGACCCCGGGGCTCCCCCGCGCACCCGTGTGCGGTCTCTGACCCCCGGCTGGGGGGACCCGGGGGGGCTGTGGGCCGGGCCTCCCCGAAGGACCAAAAACTACTCCTTATTTCCTAGTTCTATAAAACGGAGTGGGACACCTCCCTGCCGTTTACTTTTTTAGCAGCCAGAGAGGCCGAATACAGCCTTTCTATTCTTAATAAAAAGCTTTTTGGTTTCATGATTTTGAAAATTTATGTTTAACACTTTGGAAAGCCTTCTTAAATTTTTTTTTTTGTGAGAGTTTTTTTTCCCAACTCTGTCTTTCCCCTTCTTACTATGTTTTGTCTCATGTCCAAATCCTTATCGTTTGCATGACATTTTTTTTCTCAGCAGCACAATCAACTTCACTACTTAGATGCATTGCAAAACCTTACTTTTTTCTAGATAAATATGTTTTGCCTTTACATTATATTCTTTGAAGTTGAGTTGGTTTTGATTTTATTTCATGGTGGCCTTATTCGCGATATTGCGCTTTAAATAATTTATTAAGCAGTGCAGAACAAAAGATTCCCGCCTTTCTGAGGAATTATTTTGCATGGTTTAGAACTGTGTTATAGCCTTAAACAAACAAAAAAAAAAGGCTATACTTGTGCTATGCTTGCCTGAAAGCTTATTTTTAAAATCAAGCTTACATTTTCCATTTTGTGCTATGATTACAAGTTATAATGACACACTTCATGTGTGAAATTGCCTGTGTACAGGCTTTGGCACTTCTCAGACCAGTGGGACAAAGGCATTTGTGTCTCTGTTAATGAGTCAGTGATGCCAGAGAGGAGCAGGGCTGTGATGTCAGTGCTGACAGGGTACCAGAAGGTGAATATTCTGAGGCTCCCAGGAAAAGCAGTTGGTGCTGATACTCAGCTTCCAGGAGACTCTGCTACGCTCCCTGAGCTCATATAAAAACTTTCTCTGTTTCCACCAAGCGAGGAGGCAGTTCTGGGTGCAGCAGGAGGAGCGTACAGGAGGTGGTTTGTGAGTCATGGTTAGCACCTGTGAAATACGCTTTTAGAAAGGCTCCGGGGATGCTGAGAAGGAGTTAATATTTACTAGCTCACGTACAGGCTGCGTGGTCGTCTTTGGCCTCTTGAGTTGTAGACCAGAATAGGAAATGCTTTTTCCTCTGAACCGCCTGAATTCTCTTTGGTGATTGCAAGTGTTAATACTTGAATAATTGTCAATGTTAATAATTGAATGGGAATGTTTAATTTGGCCCCAGCCATAGGAAATCCAGGCAGTGACGGGTGGGGTTTTTGTCAGATCTTTTGGTTTGGATGGGGTTTTTTATACAATAAAACAGTAATTTGGCTGGAAAGGGGGGGATACCATTTCCTGCATTTTTCTGCAGCGGTCCTGTGGCACCGGAGTCCTGAGAGAAAGCTCTGTGTTTCTGAGTTAGTTAACCCCCCCTTCAGAGAAAATACAGTCACGTTTTAGGTACGAGTAGCTCGTTGTGGTGATAGTTCCTGTACCCCCCTTCTGAAAGGTAACGTGAGGTAGTTTGAGTGCCTGCTGTAAATGCAGGTGTCCCAGGGTTACATTCACCTAATGAATGTGGAAAGCTTCTCAGTGAGAGCAGTGTCAGCTTTTCTTACTCCTGGGGCTTTCTTAGGGGTTGCAGGGCCATGCATGAGGTGAGACCTTGCTGTAGTTCTCTACAGAATTTGGGGAGGGCCATGTTCAGCCCAAATGTGGGAGCTGCGCTGTGTATGTTGTTGAAAGACACTTTCTTCAATCAGTTTTTGGGGTGGGTCTTTTTAGAAAAAACGGATCTATACAGAACCTTGAAAGGCCATGGATTTTGGTGGGAATAAACACAATCCAGAGCAAATACTTCACTGCCTTGCAGTGGTTGTTTGTAGTTAAATTACTCTTTTGTAAAGTCTGTGGTGGTGTCAGTGGAGTTCTGCAGGTGTTACAGAAGTATCAAAACCTACAGTTAATTAAAATAGTTGGGGTTTTTCACTTCTTTCCTGAAGCCAAAGAGGAAAGTAACTGATTTCTTTAGAGTCTGCTGGTCCCATGTGGAAGTCCTGCCTAGAAAACCCAGTGATGGCTGTTTTGCTCAGGATCTGGTTGCTTTTAAAAGTGGCTGTGGACATTTGAGAATTATCTATCCTAATCTTAAATAAAGCTCATGGATAAACAGAATGAAGTCAGAGATGTGCACCTTAACTTTCTGCAAGATGCTGCATTAACTGTGGTGTGTACCTGATTATGGCAGATTATGGCGTTGATTTCCCCTTCCCCTCATTTTCGTTGGATGGTGTGAGGGTTGGAGAGGTGCAGGGTGCTGTGAGCCCAGGTATCCCCCTGCTTCCCAAGGGCAGTGCTGCTGCTGCTCCAGGCTGGAGGCTGTTTGGGGTAGCCAGCAGCTGGTTCCAGAGAGCAGCCTGTCCCCTCTGGGCTGGGCTCATCCTGGGGCAGGTGTCCTTGTCTGTCCTCACCGTGCCCTGTTGCCAGGGTGGGCAGGAATGGGAGGTCTGGAGAAGAACAGCTCAGCATCCTGCAGTGGTCACTGATGGTGGGAGCAGCTCTCCTGCATTCCCAGCCCAGCAGTGGTCACTCAGTGGTGGTTGGGATGGGAGCAGCTGTCCTGCATTCCCAGCAGAGCAGTGGTCACTGATGGTGGGAGCAGCTCTCCTGCATTCCCAGCAGAGCAGTGGTCACTCACTGATGGTGGGAGCAGCTCTCCTGCATTCCCAGCCCAGCAGTGGTCACTCAGTGATGGTGGGAGCAGCTCTCCTGCATTCCCAGCCCAGCAGTGGTCACTCAGTGGTGGTTGGGATGGGAGCAGCTCTGTGCTCAGGAGGTGCTCTGGGTGCATTCCCAGCCCAGCAGAGCAGTTCCCACCAGGCAGGTTCTTGTCCTGCCAGGAGCTGCTGGGCACAGAGCCTGGGGTGTGCCAGGGCAGGGCACTTTCCCCAGAAGTTTCTGCCTTGCACTTTGGGCACGGTACACCAAGTGTCCCTGTCATCCTTGGGGCTGTACAAATAGAACCTGTTTTGAATTAAGTATTTTTCATCTTCTATTTGGGGGAGGCCTGTGGGGCAGTAGGAGAGCACTGGGCATTGGAAAGGGAGCTGAGACGTGCTGGAAGCCCTGTGCTTTGGACCTGGGCCTTAGAGAGCTCGTGCTGTCTGGCATTACAGCCAGGCTTTTCCACAGGCTGCTGTGCAGTTGGTGTGGCTCCTCTGAGCAAAGTCGAGAGCTGCAGCAGAGTCTCAAACTAAATCTGAGGAATGGATTCATCTGCATTTTTTTTTTCTTTTTACTAAGGGGATTATGTACTACTGGCTTCCCCATCAAAGCAGATGCATCTGCATTTTTCCTGTCACCATACTGTCACCACACTGTCACCACAAGGAACTTGGATAGCTTTGTCCAAAAGTCTGATAACCTCAGCCATAGGCAGTGGGAAAATGCAGAGTGTGTTTTCTTCTGCAGAAAGCAAAACAGGAGCATCTTTGAAGCTGAGAGCTTCTAATCTGAGAAGAGTGTATTGAAATAGTGACAGTAACACTGAAAACTGTGGAACTACAGGTACTATTCTAATTCAGTGACAGCAGAAAACAAAGCACTTAGAGAAATCACTTGGCAGGAAAAATAGAAGTCAGAATTTTGAGGTATCTATTACTGCTTTTCCTGGCTTTATGGGAGTATAGTATAATGCAGCTTATGATTGAAAGGTCTGGAGAAAAGCTGACAAAAATAAAGAAGCTGATCTCAACAGTTATATTTCTATAGTACTGAATCATGAGAAAGTAACTTACTTCAGGGACCGAAGAGGAGCAGCCTGTAAGCTGACCACGTCTTGGTCTGAGTCCACCGAATCAAAATTAGCAGCAAGTGCAGCCCCGGGTGGGAAGGGGGAAGGGAGCACGGTGCGAAGTGCCTCAAGTGCTGCTTGGCCAGCTCAGGTCACAGGCAGGGCATTTCTTTGTCTTCCTGTCAGAAATTGGGGTGCCAGTTCTCTCGCCTTTCAGACCAAAAGCCCCACCAAGCCTCAGCAGCAGCTGCAGTTTAGGGTATGACCTCGAGGCTCTGTTCAGGCAGATGCTTGCCAGCACAGGTTGGGTCTCTTTGTGGTCAGTTGGTGCTACTGACTTACACATCAGAACTTGTGTTCGTATCATAAACGTTGAATGGCACCAAAGAGTGAGTACTAAACACAGTGGTTTGGTTTTGTTCACTTCACACTGGAAATCTCTGAGCCTCCTGTCTGAGATTGCAGATTTCACTTTGAACAGATGCCTGCATCGCCCACTGGAAAGCAACAGCCAAAATCTGGGCCATGGCCCATCCCATCCTGGATATTAATGCTGCAGGTCACAATAGATCCTCAGTGCTTGGCTGAGGTCTGAGCCATTCAGCCCTCCCGTTGACACCAGTGGGAGTTCTCTGTGTCTGCCTGTGGCATTGCCTCTGATTAGTGGGTGGTTGTTAATGTGCCCATGCTTGGAATATTTACAGTAACTACCTCCTGTTATGACTCATTATCTGGGGCTGGCTTTGGTACCACAAACGACAGGAACTCTTAATAAAAGAAACATCCTTCCCTCTCAATCCCGAGACAGTGGCCCCTCACATATGTTGATAAAACGTCAGCAACTAAAAAGTGGAAGCAGTCTTGAGATCAGAATGCCAGCACATTCGTGCTGAAACTCTTGAATGATTTTCAGTGTTGAGGAAATCCACAGCCAGGCAGGATTTCCAGGGACAAGCTCCACGTTCTGGGGTTTGTTAGTGTAGGTTCTTGCGTGGCTGCTGTCCATGCCAAGAACTTGTGTTGTACAGAAGGTAGTAAAAGTCATCTTTTTTTTGCTTCTAGATGAAAACTTAGTAATAGTTGCTTCTTGGCAGATGCCAAATCTCATCTTCAAAGGAAAAACTCCCAGGCAGATGAAGCCTGGAGGATGAGTAGCCCCACAGAGCATGGCAGGGTGCTGCAGAGGGAGGAGCACCAGCAGCCACAGCAGATGCATAAGAATTTGCATGGCTTGGGCTTCTGGCATCTCTGCTCTGTGGCCACCCACAGTACACTGGAGAGTTGTCATTAACTCTATTTGTGCCACTTACTGAGATTTCCTGCAAGGCACTGGTCTTACCCCTGGGCTTTGGGAATTGAGTGCTGCAGGGTAGCCTTGGGTCAGGGAATGCTCATTTTCTGCTTCTGTTCCTCATTGTGTGTTAGTGCTGGAGTGTGTTGAAGAAGACACAGCTCCAGAGTTGCATGAACCACGTCCTTAGGAGCAAAGGTGGGGCGGGTTCTGTGCCTCAGTCTCCTGCAAGCACTGAATCCATGCTTTTATAAAATCCTCTGTAAATCTGGAGGTGTCCTGTGTACAAAGAAAACATTTGCAACTCTAAGAGGACAAGCTTCACATCCTAGACAACGTCTAGCTGAGCCTTTTCAGGCCAGGATTTTTGTGTTTGTATATTGGAGAGGAGCTGCCCTCTTGGTGGCTGGATGCTCTCACAGGTTCTGTGGTTTCAGTTCTCCTCTGTGGGACTGGAGGTCTCTTAGCTGCTCCTGTCCCTCTTTGCTGAGCCTGGCTCTAGGGCTCGTGTAGCCCAAACTGTTTTTCCTTCCTCAGCTACGTCATTTGACCTAACAAAACTCTCTCCTTTTCCCAAAACATGTCTTGGTCAAGCTTACATGAAAATACATGTTAAAAACCAAAATGAGACAACTATGTTAAATATGTTATTTACAATAATCCTTTAATTTTTGTGTGTGGTATCTTGGGTAAAAGGTTTCCTTGAATTGCCTGGTCTGGTCTCGTGCTCAGTATTTGTATTGTGTTGCTGAGTGAAATGAAGGTGAAAATAATTTGAATTGGACCCTCAGGCAGGTAACAATTCAGTTCTTTTCATGAAGAGAGTGTAAAGTGAGACTGTTCTCCACTTAATTAGTTTTGTGAGAGTGATGTATAAGGCAAGGTCAGTGCTAAAGGAAGAAAGGGCTGGCATGGATTGAACACTGCTTACGTTGTTTGAATAATTAGAGCATCACTGTGAGGTGGGAGGGAGCAGAGGACAGAAATGAAGTGGGAAGAAGAGATATTCCTGAAATAGCAGTCGAATTGCCATTGATCTGGGCTGCATTACATGTACACAGTTCAAGACTGGCTAAATCTGAACGAGTGCTGGTTTGTTACCTGTGACACCGGTGGTGCTTGTAGCTGAAATGAAGGTGTATTTATAGAGATACTCTGTTCTGTGGCCCGTGGAATCTCTAGATGCTTTTCAGAAGCTGGGGCTTGACATAATTGATGGAAGGCTCTCTTGGGTTGCTTTAGGAATAAATTGTTTAACCAGCGCTTGGTGTCTTTGATACATGTGCTTTTAGTTACCACCCAATTTAGGATGAATTTCTTCTCTGCTAGTGGGATCAGACCAGAGGAGGGCACAGTGTAATCCTGCTCTGTCGTGCGTGTTGTGCAGGCATTTGCTCTGGGTGTCCCTTTGTCAGGTGACAGCTCCGGCTCAGTTCAGCACGGGGTGCAGCAGCAGCGCCGAGCTGCTCTGGTTTCTGTGTCCCCGTTCCTGGGGCTTTGGCAGCTGGGGCCGACGTCCCAGAGGTGGCACTTCACCAGCAGCCGTCCCGTGCCCAGCTCACGGTCCCTGTGCTCCTCTCCCTCCTCCAGCCCCTGCAGACATACCGGGGTGGCACCGGTGCTGCTGCCAGGCTTGGTGAGGCCTTTGTGGAACCTTCTGGAGCCACCTGGGACACGGCGGAAGCCCCTCGGGGCAGCGGTGTTGTCACCTCACAGAGGCCGCGGGGATGGGCGGTGACGCGGCTCAGCGGTGAGGGGGACAGCGAGGGCTGGGGGCTCGGCCTCTGGTGACAGAGGTGACCGGTGACCTCCCCTCCTCAGCGGGCAGGAACTGGGCAGTTCCCTCTCTCAGGTGGCCCTTCCACGTGCCCGTGGCTTCCCCAGGGACTGAGCAGCAGAGCTGACAACCTCAGCTCCGCGCTTCCAGGACCTTCACTCAGTTTTAGCCACTGAGTTTCATTACAGAAGTTTAGGAGTTCTGAGCCATTTTCCCCTGCCCCCATAGCCTGTTCATTCAAATCCAGTGGTAATTAGCACTCATCTAATTGTTTCATTTTTCTGTTCATGCTGTGTGTGGAATCACAGAGTGGTCCTCGCTGGAAGGGAGCACTGGAGCTCCTCCAGTCCAGCCTGCTGCTGAAGTGGGATCTCCTGAGCACATCACTCAGGACTGTGTCCAGACAGCTTTTGAGTACCTCCAGGAAAGGGGAATCAGGAATTTTCAGAGTTCTTCCTCTTCTGCTGTAGGTGACTTTTTGCTCAAATTCCAGAAATTTCTGGTTTTCTTTAAACGACGGGAAAAAGCGCAGGGCATTTTTTCTTGCACAAAACGGAAAGATACAATAGAAAGTATGGAAGAACTAGAGAGGAAAGCCAGGAGAGAGGGGCAGGGGAGGGAGCAGTGCAGACTGAGCTCCAGCACAGCACAGCACAGCTCTGCTCACCCAGCCTCGCACACTCTCAGCTGCCCAGCGGACACACAGCGGGACAGAGATTCCCCCTCATTTTGTTCTTCCAGCCATCCTCCAGCAGTCACCAAGAGGATGGTAGGTACCTTTCTTTTCCCTTGGGTCTCTTAAGTAGCTCACTGCTACTGGCCACTGTGCTCAAGTAGCTGAGGCTGGATTTGCTTCCACACATTGTCAGTGTGCTGTCAAATTGCTTACACAGAAACCTTTTTCCTTTGGCTTTTACATCTGCTGTGGAGTTCTGTGCCGCTATCTTCTATGTTCAGTACACACGTGAAATTCTTATGTTGCTCTTACACCTCAGTTTGCCCAAACTGTGCTACAGTACTGCCAGGACAATGGTAAATGTTTTAATTGTAATTATACACAGTGCTCCAAACTGCCATCACTTACACTTTGTTCCTCTGAGAGCTGCAGGAGAGTCAGAAACCAGGATGGACCCAGTTGTCACTGCAAGCCATTGTCACTTGTTGTGGGGTGCAGAGCTGGAATACTTGATCCGTGCGAGTCTGCCCTAGTGAGATAAAGGTGTGGAGGTGTTTTTGGGAGTTGTAGTATCGGTGGGAATTACAGGCAGAGGCACTTCCCTGCCCTGATCTGCAGCTGCCTGAGGCCATCGTGCAGTGCAGGTGCTCCTCGCTAGCCCACGCTGCGGGTGCTGGAGTGTTGCTGCTGCTGCTGCAGGAGGAGAGAGGTCCCTGCAGCCACGCTGGTGTAAACCAGCACAGGTTTGTCATGTGCTCTGCTTCACGTTTGCTTCTCAGCTTGCAAAGCAGCGACTGAACGTTCAGAGACTGCCAAAAATAGCTGACTGCTTTCAAGTGATTGGGCAAGGAGAGCTGGAGTGACTTTCATCTGCTGCTCTTCTCCTCTTCCCGCTCTGCCCCGTGTTTGCTTTCTGAGGAAAGGATATTGGGTTTTCGTTTGTTTTGGCAGAACTCAATAAAAGGTGGTAAAAGTGAAGTAAGTCAAAAGGGGATCAAATGGCAAGGCTCTTGCTGATCACCTAATGGGGAGGCTAAGCAGCAGAAAGTCAGAAGTCTGACTCCAGCTGAAGAAAGATTTCTGGGGTGAAGTGTGACCTGTTTCAGACCCACTCCAAGGGCAGGATACTGCCTGGCCAGGGAGGCTGATGGAGGAGTGTCTGCTTTGGTGCTGGAGCTTGGCTGGTACCTGTTGTTGACTGTACAGAGCTGTGTTACTTGGCCACTGGAGAGCAGCAGATTTGGTTTCTTTGGCTGGAAGGGGGATTGGGGTGTTTGTTTTGGGTTCCATGTTGTTTGGTTTTGTTTTTTGTTTTTTCTTTTCAGATTATCAGTGCAAACCCCAGTTTTCAAGTTCTGTCTGTGTAATTGTGTCTTTGGGTGGAGTTTCTGTCACATGGTTCCTGGGATGTTGGGGATTAGTGTAAATAAGTCTTTTCATGAGGGGTATCCTGTTCGTAGATGATGGAGAGGAGTGAAAGCTTTATAGGCAGTGATCCAGTAACTCCTGTACAAGGAGAGAACTGCAGGGAAGACAGGAGAAAGATGAACGTGTACTTTTTCCTAGTAGTTCATTTAAGAACAGTAGATGCTCTTGTTTAGGGATGCTTAATTTAAGTGGCAGCAATTAATGAATGCAGAGGAGAAAAGGATTATGCAGAGCTGTGAAAGTTGTCAGTTCTTTTCATGGCAACTTTCAGGGTTTAAAAAGTTCCCCCACTGGGGCATGAGCAAAACTTCTTTGAGGTTACTCAGGAAAAATAGTCACACTGGAGCTATTTTAAAGAAAAAGACCTGTCAGGTTTTCCATCCCTGTCCTTGTTCCACCCTTGGTCTGAAAAGGCCTCCTGTCAAAACTCAGGTGTTTTTGCAAGACTTTCGGGTATGATCAGAAAAATTAGTTAGGCACTTCTGAACAATGTTAGGAAGAGATTTTGGAATAGATAACAGCTGGAAAAAAGCAGGGTTTCGAGTCAGTGGTGTGGAGGATGGCAAGAAGCTCAGAGTGAGGTGGTGGGGCTGTGCCTTTTGGTCTGGAAGTGTCTGGTTTTTATTTCACTCCACATTTGATCATGAAGGATGAACTTTAAATTGCTTTGTGGAATGAGTAAGAGGTGCCAGGCTGAGAACGGAAGGGGGAGAAAGTGTGGCACAGTGAGGGGAAAGCAAATTCTGTGAGACTTTCAACGATGGAAAATCAGCTCTGAAAAGTCTCTGGAGAGCACGGGGAAGCTGAAGAATGTGATGGCAGAGGAGATACTATGGGCATAACTTGCAGTAGTATCAGACTGCAGTGAAAGCAATGGGTGTGACAGCCTGAAATGGTGCAGAAAGGACTCGACAGTCTGTCCTGCAGCATGCCAAACATTTCCACTTTCCATTTACCCAGAACCTGCTAGTGCTCTGCTTTGGGCCCCTATCAGTGAAGGCTGGATATTGTTGTCATGCCACGCTCCCACTATCACAGATTCTTACCTTAAATGTATTTCAGAAGGAGCCATTGAGTGTGCATGAGGAGGTCTGAGTGAGTGACAAAAGGCTTAGGAAAGAAATGAAGCAAACCTAGCAGACCTGGATCCCTGTGGCTCAGAGTCTGAGTGAGCTGTTTGCCAGGCAGTACCTCTGTCCTGAGAGGAGGTACCACACTGCTCTTCTTTCAGAAAGATCATGGGAAGATCAGGGCTGCGAATTCATCCGCAGTTCTTGCACTCAGAGTGAAACTGTTCTTTTACATGGCTTTTCTTAAAGTGCTTTTGCCTCCTCAGTCAGATCTCTAATTACTGTTCTTATTGCTGCTTTAAGCATTTTAAGCTGTCCCTGTGCATGGGACAGGTTTGAATAACTACTGGTGAGAGACTTTGGTACCTCACTGGTGTTTATTTGGGTGGCACCTTCTAAAGAGCAGAAGCTGAGCCAGTACTGTCCTGTCAGGTTAGACTGAAACATGGTTTGTGCTGCTCAGTATCAGCCCTGCTGAATCACACCCTCAGTGGGAGTGTGATATGCTTTGCATTTCGTAGTGCTGACCGCTGTTGTGATGAATATTTTAAATATTTGTTCTCTTTTTTTTTACAGTTTTTTTCTTTATAGAAAGTGTGGGGGGGGTTGTGTTGAATCAATGTTCTGTTTAAGGTAAGCCTGAAGATTGCTAGAATGAGCTGTAATTTTGAGGCTTGATTCTGCAGTATGGGATTTGTGTGTACAAGGAATTGCCATGGTAGTTCCAGCAAGTGTAATAGACTGAAGCATGTAAGAGAAACAGATTTGGTTCCTGAAATCTCATCTTGCAGCAGCAGGAAACTGTGTTGGTGAATAAAAGGGGCAGACTCCTGTGTTTAGTTTTTGCCTGGAAGATGCTGTGAACTGAAACAGTGGTTTGAAGTTCTACCCTGTGCTGTGCAGGATGTGCTTGAAGGCAGCTACTGCCTCTCCACCTCTGCTGTATTTTGGTGGTTTGTGCTTCAAAATGTGGCTTTGGGAAATATGCTGTGTAAGTCAGTCTCTTGGATTATCTTCATCTTTATCTGTTTCTTATTTATGTTTTACCTTTATTCACAAGTGTAAGGATTATTGACTCAAAGGTCTTGAAGGATCATTAGCACCTTGGTAAATGTGGTGTGAATGAAGAGCCTTTAAAAGGCAGTGGCATCAGTTTTTGACGAGTCAAAACAGGAGCACAGAGCACGGAAATGTCAGTTCTGTGTGCATTTTCTGTCCAGCATGCAGACCCGCAGTGTGCTGGGCAATGTCTCTGGTTTGCTGTGTGGCTGGTGCTTTATAAATTCCAGCGAACACTGCTGTGATCAGTGTAAGGTTACTGCCAGGTGAAAATGTTCTTTCTGTGCAGCACGGCTGTGCTTGCAGGCTGCTGCCCTGGCTGCACTGGTACAAGCCACCCGTGGGCTGGCTGATGATCAGCTGGGCTAGCACAGCTCTCAGAGCACCAGGCACTTCGAGGCTTAAGATCAAACTGTGGCAACAGCCCAGATCTGCCTTTGTTGCTGAGCTTTTAAATCTCGCAGCAGTGAAGCGGGCTGCCCTAGTGTGCCCAGCTTTATTTCCCAAGATGTAATTTAATTTATTCCTTGCTCACTGACTTGAGTAAATCGATTAAAACTTGTGTGTGTGTAACAAGGCTTTGACGTAAGGTAATTGATCAGGACGTGCAGACATATAAGGAAGGCATGGGACAGATTTTAAAGCAGAAGACTGAAATGTGGTGAAGTTTCTTTTGCTGTGGGTGGTGGTAGCTAAATTCCCATCTTGTGTGGTAACAGGCTTTTCTCTGGGTGCTGTGGTGTTAAACACTCCTCTTTGCACCTACCCAGGTTAATCTTGTTTCAGCTTGTCCTTTTGGAAACCTGTCATGTCTCCATCCTTTTCACTTGGTCGGGAAGGGAGGTTAAGGATGGGAAGCTCAAAATGCAAAGACTGTCAGTTGTCCACCTCTTTCAGTAGGCCGATATAGTTCCCTAATTAATGATTTCCTGCACCTTGCTGCCTCTGGAAACTGCTCCCTTTTCAGTTCCTCTGCCTCTGTGGGGACACAGTCTGTGCTGGTTGGGAGTGGGGCTGTGCCCAGCCTCATCCCCAATGAGCTGCAGCTGTGTGAGCCAGGTGAGCAATATCAGAGGCAATGAGAGCGGGCCAGTGACCAGGCACAGCAGGGCTACAGGTGTGGGGATGGGAGACCAAGGGTACAAAAGGCTCTGCTGGAGAACAGGAGCAGCAGCTGCTCCAGAGGCCTCTGGAAGGGTGGAGGGCCCAGCCAGAGCTCCAGAGCTGGCAGGAGCAGCAGAAGAGCTGCAGGAGCTGCCAGCTGTGCAGAAAAGGGCAGCTGGTCCCACAGCAGCTCCAGGGATTGCAGAAGAAGCCGGTGGCCCTGCAGCAGCTGTGGAACCCATGGAAGCAGTCACTGACCCAGAGGTAGGCACTTAAAACCTTCTGATGGTGACACTCCATGGGCTGTGGGGCTCCCAGAGAGAAGCTTCTGATGGTGACACTCCATGGGCTGTGGGGCTCCCAGGGAGAAGCTCCTGATGGTGACACTCCATGGGCTGTGGGGCTCCCAGAGAGAAGCCTCTGATGGTGACACTCCATGGGCTGTGGGGCTCACAGGGAGAAGCCTCTGATGGTATGTGGTGGTGCTCTGTGTATTGTGGCTGGGTGCTGTCCCCACAGATGGGAAGACAAATATACAAATCCTTCCTGTGCTCCTCCAAGTGCCTTGTAAACCATAAGGACTGACTTTAGATCAGCCTGAAGCTCTGGAGGGTGCAGCTGAAAGGGAATGAGCACCTTGCCAGGCTGTCCTGCAAAGGAAAGGTCCTCCCTTACCCAGGAGGGACAAAGGCTGTGTGGGCAGGGCTCACACGGTGTGTCTGAGCACGTGTGCGTGGCAGTGGCAGGAGAACCAGCCTCTGCCAAGGACCCAGCCTTGCAGTTCATCTCTCCACGGTATTTTTAGAGTTGTAATAATTCCTTGCTCTTGTTTTTCCTCCCCAGAAAAATGATACCTTGGCTCAAGCTGTGTGTGAACTATTGGGAATTGATGAGTTGTTTGTGATCCTGAATCCAAAGTAAGGGCAGGTATTGCATGCTGCAAGCTCTCCCTTTTCAGGCACAGAGGAAGACCTGATGAAAAGCAGTGTTGCTGAATCTTATTTTTAGCTTCTGTCCTATGGTGGTGTTTTTGTTGTTGTTGTTTGATCATTTGGGGTTTTTTTAGATTTGGACTGCCTCTGTCAGGGGTCACGGCCTCTCAGCACAGCTCTGTTGTGTGTTTATGCTGTTGGTGTTGCTTGGTGGCCCAGCCCTGCCGTGGTGCCCGGTGGCTGCTGTACCCTGACTGGCACTCTGCTGCTGCTGCAGGGTACCTTGCACCATCTCCACGTTGCCTTGGGCACAGTAATTGTGCTGTTGCTGTCTGTTGCTCGTGGCACAGCTTCAGAGAGCTGTTTGCTCCCGGTGCACCGTGTCCTGCCCTGGCTGCACTCACCCCGTGGTGCCAATTGCTGCAGCCGCCCCTCAGGGCACTGGGCACCACCCAGGAGCTGCTGTAGGGACCCAGGACAGGCCACTCTGCTTCAGCACTCGCTGGGGCTGCTGGGCTGGCTTCTCCTCTGCAGGTTGGCTTGACTCGCCCGCCCCTCCAGCAGCCTCAGTGCTCCTGTGGGGCTGCACACAGCAGCTTCCCAGCTGCCGTGGGGTCC
>VZSE01003406.1:0-11562 GCA_013398275.1 Promerops cafer | reverse complement strand
TGGGGCTGCACACAGCAGCTTCCCAGCTGCCGTGGGGTCCCATCCTGGGACCCCATTGGTGTGGGGCTGCACACAGCAGCTTCCCAACTGCCGTGGGGTCCTGTCCTGGGACCCCATTGGTATGGGGCTGCACACAGCAGCTTCCCAGCTGCCGTGGGGTCCCATCCCAGGACCCCATTGGTGTGGGGCTGCACACAGCAGCTTCCCAGCTGCCGTGGGGTCATCCCAGGACCCTATCAGTAACCACAGCACAGCCTCCTTCCCTTGCTGGCAGCTCATGGTACTACCATCATTACGTGGTGGTGGTGCTTGGGCACCAGTTGCCATCAATCCCGAGGTATTTTTAGGTTATTATGTTCTCCCCTCCAGCCTCTTGCAAGCTCTGCTGCTGTCACTACATCCTGTTGTCCTGGACGAAGCCAGCTGTGGTGATTCTCTAATGTAGAGGGCATACAGATACATGGGGTGTCCCCATCCCATGGTTTGGTGTGCCAGGTACCAATCCAGAGGGTCATTTCTGTTGGTTTGGTGTTGCTGATCCCAGCCTTCCCTCTCTGCTTGGTCAGGTGACAGGACTTGCCGTGCGTGGAACATCCATAGTGGACTGCAAGGTGCTTTTGTCACCTGCTCATTGAAAACATTTTTTTCTGGCAATGTTTGATTTAAACTGCTTTGTAAAAATATTCTTTATTGACTACGTGTCTGTGCACCACTTTTTGGGGTTTTTTTTTTTGCTTCCCTTCAAGTTGTCCTCTTTGCTTCCTGGTTTTATTCTTGCCCTGGGCCAGGCTTGCTGTCGGATAGGCGCGGGAAGTTGATGCAAACCCTGTGCCCATGGTGTGGACCAAGGCTCATCTTGGCCTCTGTTATTATTAGTGCCTTCTTTCATCTCCTCGAGCCCCTTCCCTTGTCGCACTGACAGCTGAATTGGAAACCAACTGCAGCTCTGCTCTGGCGGCGTTTGCCCGAGGTGCCAGCGATCGACTCAAACCGACTCAGATCGTGATTTTAATTGGTTTGATTTTTGCCAGTGGCTTTAGAAAGCAAGCAAGCTATTTTAGTCCTCCTTCATCCTTGGTCAATTTTGTTAATCTGTCCGTGGTTTTACAAACCTCAAAGCCTTTGAGGAGAGCTGGGTGTCGGGAGTGGAGCTGGCCCTGCAGTGCTGCTGGGCGCTGGGTTTCTAGCGGGCAGGGGGATTGTGGTGTGCTGGGAGCTGCCCCTCTGAGGGGACAGGACTCCTGTTGATTGCTGTAACGAGGCCTTTTCCATGTAAGGGGGGGGGCATTCAAATGCCAGTTTTTTACTTTGGTTTCAGGTGTGGTAGCTGTGGTATCTTTCTCCTCGGGCTGCTGGCCCTCACTTCTAGAACCAAGGGAGGATGACTCGGCGCCCGCAAGCGCGGAGCTGAGCGATGACACGTGTGTGTGCTGCCCTGCTGTGGGGCAGGAGCAGTCAGTTTGAATTCACTTTGAATGCTTTGAATGTCAACCAGAGGCGTTGACACGACTCCCCTGCAGACAGCAAATGCTGCATGCACACGGGTTTGGTGTCTGAAGGCGTTCTCATGGGGGTGCCTCCAGGCACACTGGTTGAAGAGCCTGCACTCCTTCTGCACACCCATCCCTGCCCTGGGAGGACAGAGAACCTCCTCTGAGGGGCCATGCAGCTTCCTTCAGCCTCTTACCACCTCCTGCTCCCAGCTGCAGTTCTCTGCTCTCTTGGCTGGGCTGCTAGAACAGCTTATGGATAACCTGAATGCCAGTGAGAATTGCTCGAATATCAAAACAACAGCGACATCCTGAATAGAATATATTGAACTAAAAACATGCAAGCAGCTTTTTCTTTCTGTTCATAAGCTCCTGTCGGGTGCAGACTTTGGCTCAACATGTTTGATGGTTTGAGTGTCCCTTCAGTTTGAGGCTGGGTTTGTTGCACTGCGGTGGTTTCAGCTTGTATGAAATGTGACCAGCAACAAAGTCAGTTCAGGCTCTGGTTAATTTGAAGTTTGTCCTTTCCGTGAGGTATATTTGTTGAATTACATTACCTGCTAATTGTATTTCTGAGCAATTTCTTGCAGAGACCTATAACTGTGTGTTCTTGATATGAAAGCTGCATTATTCTCTCGAGGAGATAATCTGGTAGTGATGAACTGAGCTCAGCTCACGCCGTCTGCTCTTTGCCTCTGTGGCAAAACCTGAATTTCACTGGTAGAGACTCGACAGAAAAGTTCTCCTCTCCTTTATGATGGAGGTGTTTACTGGAAGGCTTTTCCTTGTAAATAAATGAATTGGCTGTGATTATTTTTTCCTTACCCTAAGCTATTTGAAAAACATAATTTATCACGAAATTTTTTTGTGCTGTTTAAAGTCCACCAAACTGAAATAGCTATGGGCCTTGCAGTTCATTGTTAGAAGACTCTTCTGAATCAGAAAACCACGTCTCTTGAAAATACATGACTTTGAAACACAAATCCTGCTGACTGGTGCTGGACTTCAGAGTTAGAGGTGGAGGAGTTTGTGCTTTCCTGGCAAGTGAAGAGCATCTTCTCTCCCAGCCTCATCAGGAAAGGCAGCTTTTGGAGGGAGTACAAGTCCTTTCCAGAAGTGGTGCTGAGGCCAAAGAAAGCTCTTGACTTCTTGTGATATTAATGGACTGAAATGGAAAATAGGAAGCCTTGACAGGGCCGGTGAGTTGGCATAAAATTCAGCCTTTAAATTATGGTTTGGCACCACAAAGTGCTGATGGCACTGAGGCTCCTGGGCCATGGTAGGCAGACCCCACTCCTCCAGTAAAAGTTTATTTCTTTTTCCTGCATCAATATTTATGAATTTTCCCCTGCCACCCTCCAGGCAGCAGTGACCCAGTTTAGGGTTCTGGGTATTTATGGGAGATGGGGGTGAGGATAAAATTAGGGTATGAATGTGGTGTTCAGGGCACTTCACAGATCCATCGCTGTGCATCCTCTGTGGGTGTCATGCTGGGTAATTTTATTCACCCTCTTAATCACCAGGGCTTTGGGAACTGTCAGAAAAAGGACAGTGGGTGACAGTGAAGGGTTCTCTGTGGCCACAGAGTCCAGTTTGAGCTGGTCCTGCCTAAGCTGGTGTGCCCAGTGTGTCTGGCCAGGGGCTGCAGTGCTGCTCTGGGGACCATCCTTAGCCCAGGCTCTTGGGCTTCTGAAGGGGGAGCTGGCTAAGCAGGCAGTAGTGCACAGTGGTACGGAGAGATGATTTATTATTTGTCTCTGATCTGAAAAAATAACGCCCCCCATTAAACTGTACATAATCTATCAGAAATGACATTTTAGAAAATACTTACCCAAAGCCCAAAAGATTATGGCACACTGAGTCCTCTGCCTGAGAAAAAACAGGTATGTTATAATGAAAACCATTTTGATCAGATTTATCTCTCAACCTTTTGATCTTTATAAAGGTGGAGAGCTGGGTATTGTAGTTGACTGGCATCCTAAGTTCCCAGCTTCTAAATTGCTACCAAAATGTAGTGCCTGTGCTTCTGAAGGTTTCTGTGGTTTTGTGGTATGGTTTTTTAACTGGTCAGGGCATTCTCTAGGTCATGTTACATGATCAAATAGGCTGTGTTTTGGTTTGGAGCAGAAGGGATGGTGGAGTGTATTCCTGCACCTGTGGAGCCACTGCGTGCTGAGCATCATCTTCAAAATGGTCAAGTCCCTTTTCAGTGTAAATCATGGACTGTGAGAAAGCTTTCCTTAATTGAATAGTATCTAGTTAATATTTAATATTTTGGGGTTTTCTTTTTTGCTTTATGTGTCAGGCTCCACTGCATGCTTTCACACTGAAAGCAGATCCCCCAAAAGATGTGATTTTCCAGGCTGCTTAGCTAAGTTCTTCTCATTAATAATGCCTGCACAACCTGGCCCTTCTCATTTCAGTGGAAAAACTTTTCAATGACCGTGTGCACCCTCAGATTGTCTTTATTCCTTTATGCAAGGAAATCTATGCACGTAACGCTCCAGCTGTTCATTTTTTGTTGTGTTTTTAGTAGCAGTATTGCTGTTAAATAGCCACTGATAAAACTTCTCCACAGATCAGGATTAGCTGAAAAATGTGTGGCTTGAGCACCGAGCAGGCAGGCAGCCTTGAAAGCAAAATGTCAGAGGAGAATTGTACATTGAACAGCTGACATTCAGATGGGCAGTACAGACTCAGGATTATGCAGTTACTGTTCATCACTGACTTTATTTTTTGTCTTTGTCTCCTGAAAACCCTCGTAGGCATCTTTCAAAATAGCATCTCTCTGTCCCTGAATATGTTTAGAAAAGCTCAGCTGCTGAAGAATCTCAGCATGAAATCTTAGTGCTCTTCATTGAAGGGAAGAGACTAGTTCAGTGTACCTTACAAGGGCACTCATTTTCTTTTCCAGTACGCTCACAGATTCATTGTGTCCTTTTCTGGGACACCATTCTCCCTCTGAAGTTTCTACAATGGTTCTGCGTTGGTTTTGTCCTCAGGCTGTTGTGATCTACTGCATTTTACTTGTCCAAGTTTCTGGTTTTCTGTTCATGGTAAATAAGCTTGGGCTAAAGCTGCAAGTCCTCAGTGGTGCTGGGATGGAGCTGCTGTGTGAATACCTGGCTGTGGTTTGTTCACCTGCTTGTGGAATGTTTCATGTGTGCTTGTCGTCCTTTTGGCTGGGAGGTGCTTGCCAGCAAAGCAGAGGGGAAGGAGAGTGTCTGGAGCTGAACTAATCCTCAGCAGATGCCTGCGAGTTCCTGAGTGACAGTGGTAAGACAGGATTGAGGATGGGGAGCTGTAGGCTCCAGGGAGCACCTGGAGATGTACAAACTGTTGTCTTTGACAGGAGAGCCCCGTAGGTGCACAGCTTTCACTTCCCTAAGTAACTTCGTTCTGACTACAAAATCAATATTTCTGTGGGTTTTGTTGCTTTATGTCACTGACTTTGGATTTTGAGGGATGATCATGCTGGGAAAGGCCTGCAGAGGCACGGGACCCACCCAGACCACGGGATGCCGAAGTGAACAAGGGAGAGGAAGCATCTGCAGGGCACCGCAGGGCGCTCTGCATTTGTGACTCCATCTGTGGGCTGGCACATGTGCATGGCAAAGCCGGCTCTGCAGTCACTGCCTCGGGGTCTGTCAGCTCGCTGCTGTGTCCTGTGCTGAGCCCTTCCTCTGGCTGAAATATGAAATACAGAGCTCTCGTGTGAGGGGAAGGAGCTGGCAGCTCCCCGCAGCGCTCTGCAGGGAGATGTGCACTGCAGCTGTACCCCAAAAGGGGCCAGGAAGACACACTCACACAGCTGCTCCTCATCTGCCCACAGAGGGGGGCAGTTTAAAATTACTCAGGCAGACCCTCTGACCCTATAAAGACCAGGGTTTCCAGCAGTGCTTCACAGCAGCTGCTCCCCAGGATCCCCGTGTGTCCAGAGACCACCTGAGCAGGGCACAGGGGGTTTCTTGCCCTGTGTTGTCTCTGCTCCCTCCAACACTCCAGCAAATGCAGTAAAAAGGGGCCCTGGGGAAGCAGCTCTGAGAGCTCGGGACAGGCCCCTGGCACAGGCAAGGAGAGGGCAGTGATGGCCTGGGCAGGAATTCTCCAGCCAGTCATGGGTCCGTGGCAGGGAACTTGGGGCTGGCTTTGCAGGCAGGCTGGGCACCAGCACCAGGTGGATTTGCACAGCCCAGCTGAGCCCAGGATGGCCCTCTGGAATTTCTCAGGGATTTTCACACCATCTGCCTTTGGAGCTCCCGTTGAGAGACCCCGGTGCTCAGGAGGCTGATCAGATCCAGCTCTTCCCCGGGGAGCCTCGGCTGCCGGAGCTGCAGCGTGGCTGCAATCGCCCGAGCCTTCGGTGTCTGCGGGCTGAGATCTGTTATGTGCTCAGCTGACTCCTGGGGGCCCTTTCCCTTGTGTCCTGCCTGCTTTCTCCACGGCTGCCAACCTTTCATCTCCCCCCCAACACCCTTCTTTCCTCCACAGCTGCTAATGTCTGGCCTGCATTTAGCCTGGAGTTTGCTTCTGCTTTTGCCAGATCTGGTGGAGGGATTGTGTGCCAAAGACTTGTTCAGTCTTTCCTAATAAAATAGCCAAATAAATGGCAGAGATCTTCCCTTCTGTCCTCAGACCACCACAGCTGTAACAGGGCTACACTTGGAGACGTGGATTTATTTGTCTGACTGTATGCAGAACGGGCCCATGACTGATGCAATTCAGTGCTTTTTACTTAATTTCTTACAATTATGCTGGTCAATTGGAACTTCTGAGAGAGCTTTTAGTTGTTACAGATATTCAGGTGCCTTGCTATTTGTCTGCAGTCCTGCATTATAACAATTCCAATCATCAGCCTGTAATGTCTTCATGTTAATTACTCCTTTTGTGAGGTGAGATTGGCAAATGAATCTTCATCAAGCAACTGATGAGTACGTCTGTGACTTTGTAATTTAAAACTAAGGTTAATAAGGCCAGGTCCTGGTGGGAATCAACTGGTGGTCTTCCTTGTGAAGGTAATGAGTCTGGCTTTCCAGCTTGCATGCCTCCGTTTCCAGAGACTGGCTAAATTAGTAACCAGAAGCAGATGTGAAGTGTATTACCCACTCTGTAGATGTTAATTACACCTGTGCAGAGGAAACAAATCCCACTTCTTTAGCAATCCAGGTGTGTGCCTTCTGAAAACGTTGAGAAGGCTCATTCTCCTTGCAGGGGTGGTGCCTAAATCCGCGTTCCCGGTGCTCCGGAGCACCGCGCTGGCTTTGGGCTTTCACCAGACAAATTTTCTGTTCTCTGCTGCTCCCCTATCACTTGTGGTTCACTTGAGCAGGCTTATTTGGGATCTGAGCCTTGTGTTAATCTGTGCACAGATGTGACTGTGGCCAGCGCTGGGAGGCAGCTGTCCAAGCCTGGGAAGACAGGACTCAGGTACGCTCTGGGTGTGCTTTCCTTCACAGAGGTATTGGAATGTACCCCTTTCATAGGGGATCCATTAAAATGCTAGTGGAAACAAAGCCCAGATGAAATCCTGGCTGCGTTTGTGTGGTCTGTGCAGGTCACCTGCCTTCAGCTGTTCCCCGGAGCAGGAGCCCTCAGAGTTTGCCTCATTCTGCTGGGAAGTCGAGCCAGACCTGTGCCCAGGGTGGGAGGTGGCTGCCTTTAGGAAAAAGTTTCTTGGTGGGGCTTGCATTTCATGTCTTGATTTAAAAAAACAACAACCCTTGCATTTCTTATGCCCCACTTATGAATGTTGAATATCTCAAAGACAGTGTGGGAATGATGCTCAGCTGGGACTTCTTGGCATCAGAGGGGTGATTAAAAGATCAGCTGGAGGCAGCTCTGTGCCTGAGCTGACTGTTGTCCCCTGTGTGTGGCACCAACTTTCCAATCCTAGAATTGGAACTACCTGTTATGCTGCAGTAGAATTTCTGCTAGGTTTTAGTGCAGCAAATCATGTTTTACTGTAATTTATTGCTTCCCAGTTAATGTAAGTTATAGATACTCATTAACTTCAGAATAAATACTAAATTTTACTCTTGCAATTACAAGGCAGTATAAGGATATAATTTAAATCAGCTTTAATATAGAATGTTAAGAAAAATGAACAGGATTTTAAATGTAAATGACACATATTTAAATGGGAGCTCTTTACTATATAATTATTAGTCTGCATGCCCTACATGCCTAGATTACATGTGAATGTTCTTTGTGCATTAAGTGAGAAGTAATCAGAGGTAGAAGATGTCTTAAAGATAATAAAATCAATTCATTGTGTTAATGTATTCACGTTCAGAGGCAGGTGAAGACTCTCAGAAACATTTGCCAGAGAGAACATGACTTGCCAAGAAATGGGGCAGAGGGGAGAAAGGAAAATCAGTTGGGATGGTGATGTCATAGCTAGTAGCATACAATCAAAACAATGCATCTCAGAAAAGTAAAATACTTGTACAAAAAGAGGAGGATATTTGCAAAGCTGTTACATAGAACTGGTGCTGTTCCTCGAGTTCCCTGGCTGCTGCCTCTCAGTCCAGCTGCTTGCTGGAGCTCCCACTCAGGTTTGAATGGGGCTGGGGTTGGGAATGGCTCCTCGGGGCAGCGTCCAAGTGACTTTGTTGTTCTGCCATCATTATGTAAGTAATGCAAGTTCTGTACCCAGACATCAGTTCTGCTTTGAGACCTGAGTAGGGGTAAGAGTTCAGAGAGTTTTCCTACCTGCCCATGGATTATTAGATTCTGGTACTTAGCATAATTAGGAAGCTTAGCAGGCAGTTCTTCTGGAGCTGTTTTGACAAAGGACTTTGAGATGAGGTGCTGGGACACAGGCACTGAAAGGGAAAAACAGTTTTGATATGGTCAGTACTTTGTTGGAAAGCATTAAAGCCCAGGATGCTGTGCACGCCTGACTTTGCAATGGTAGTGTGTTTGAAGCTGGTGATTAGGACATTAAAAACTATTTCCTGGGAGTTTGCCACAATAAAAGAACAAGCAGGGACAAACCTATTGGCAGATGTTCCCAGTGGAAGCACTTGGGCAGTAGGTCTCGTTAGGAAGGTGCTGCCTTTCACAGTCCTTGGTCCAAAACCCAGGGGTTTGTGCTCGGTGGTGGATGTCTGCAGTCTTTTTCCAAGGTGCAGAAATATCCCCGAAGGTAAATTATTTGGATTTATCTAAACAATATGAAGTACAAGAGAAATGATGCAAATACATCTAAGTAGCCCTCTGCCTTCCTAGCTGAGGTTGTCTCCCTTGTTAGCTTGCACTGCTCATCCAATTCACCATAGCAGCAATTCCTGGCAAATGCAAGGTGAAGTCTAAGTCCTTAGGCTTTTAGTTTCGTAGTTATGACAAATTATACTCAACCCCTACGTTTGCTGAAAATATGACATCCCAGTTTGGCTTCCTGGGGACAGTGCTGTGCCTGATTACATGGCCTGTCAAATATTTTCATCTGTGTAAAGCTTGAACTGAGCAAAGTCAGTGGGACTTCAAAAATGTTGAGCTTCTGCAGTTTTATGGAAAGTGCTGTAGAGTAAAGGGAAAGGACCCAGACCAGCACCTTCAGTGAGGCAGGGGGGGTCACACCTCCTCTCCTCTGTTCAGAGAACTGGTCAGGGGCTGATGTGGTTGCATCCTTGAGTCAGAACCACGTCCAGCCAGGCGGGCTGGAGACTGGGGAAGTGGGAAGATACTGTAAGCTGGAATGTGCACAGACATTGCAGGTGCTGGGGGAAAAGCGGCCAGTCAAGAAAACAGCAATCATCCTTCCTCCTTGTGCAGAGCAGCTTGTTTGTTAGCTGTGCTATTAAGCGCTGTTAATCTAGATAAAGGCTCTAATCCCATCTAAATCCATTGCAAAGCTGCTCTGCAGACTTCAATGAGACTAGAACTCTTCTCATCACTGGTTCAGAATTTCTTTTCTTGGAGCCACGTGCATGTGAGGAGGGAATGGAGAATTAAAGGAGGGTGTGTTTTGAATTGGAGAGCAAATGCACAAACACTTGTGTGTAAGAGGGAGAAACAATCTCATCTTTGCTACTGCAAAGGAATATTTATCCACTTGCTTTGCTGTATCTCAGCTGAGAAAAGATTTGCATATGGCTGTTTCTTCAGGGGCTGGATACTGAATGCAGCTTTGTTCTGGCCCAGTGTGGCTGTTCTGGAAGGAGAGAACTGTTACCTGTGCTAGGGCTTCTTTCTCTTCTATGAGCACTGGCACAGGTCATGGGTGGTGACTTAGGAGTTGCAGCTTTTTGTGCTAAAAGGAGTCTATACAGGCCATTGTTGTGCTTTAGAAACCAAACATCTAAGCCTTCTGTAACTGCAGAGAGGCTGCATAAATCACGTTTGGTGGCGTTGGGTCCGTCTCTGTGCTGATACAGATATTTCAGACCTAGGAAGTATTTCTCAGAGGCAAAATATTTTCTTGTGCACTGAACCCATCCTTCCCTTTACCTTAAAGTATTCCTGCTGAGAACTGAGTGCTGTGTGTATGATCAGCAAGTGACTGTGTCTGCTGAGGAGCAGAGCATTTTGCATCTCCTCTGTGTTCTGGCTGAGGGTGCAGCCAGGCTGTGAGACAGATGAAGAAATGAGCAGATTCCCAGCGTGTCTTCCATGCTTGGCACCGGTTTGGGGAGAAGATGTCTTTGGTGTGTGGAAGGAGTAGAAGGGATTATGAGCCCTGGCTGGTGGTGGTGATTGTGCCCCTGAGCAGTGCTGGGTTTCTCTGCTGGGAGGGGGGCTCAGGCTGGGCTGGCCCGGGTGGGGCTGGCGTGGCCGAGGGTCAGAGCCTGGGCTGGGCATCCTGGCTGTACCAGAGCAGCCAGCCCTGCACAGTGACTGCTCCTTCCAGACCCTGAGCCCTCCCTGCTCCAAATCGAGTTAAGGGTTGGACTTGAAAGGATTATTTGTGCACGGAGCAAGGAGCAGCCCCGTTAATTGACTGATTCGCTTTGTTTGATTTCTGATTTAGTGAGAATGCTGAAGTGATGACTCAGTGAGGCATGCTAAGATGTAATCTGGAAATATCATATATATGATGAGTAGTCCCTTCTAATACAGTCTGATCTGAATATTAGATTTATTTCATAATTGATTTCCGCTGCAGGAAGAGCTACCTGTGTCCAAAGTAGTTCAATTAAAAAGGAAAAAGAAGAGAGGGGAAAAAACCCCCAAAGGTCTGTAGGTGTGGGCTGATGAGCTAAACAAGTGGTGTCATCTGCTCTTCGGGAGGGCTGCTGCAAGCATGGGACAAGTGCAGCTGGGCCAGTGTGGGGTGCTGGATGGGACAGGCTGTGCCTCACTGAGAAGAGCTGCTGTGACTTAGAGGCAGCAGGAAACCCCAGTGTTAATTTAGTGGATCGATGCTGCCTCAAGGAGCACCTGGGGGACAGCAGTGCAGCTTTTGCACTTCAGAATCCTTTCCACCACTTACTAGACTTCCCAAATTTTGACGAGGTTTCTCATGTGTTTGGACCCTGCCAGGAAGAGAATTTATATTGAAAAGAACAAGATACAAAGATTAAAAAAACCCCTTAACCCCAGAGCACCAAACAATCCCCAGACACCACTCCCACTCCCCACCCCTCCAACTCCCAAAAGATCAACCTGAAACCAAATACTTGAAGCATTTAAATGCAAGCAGCCACATCTCTGAGGCTGTGGGCTCCACATAAACCCTCTGAGGCACTGCAGAGCCTTCCATTCCTGCACAGACTGGATGTCACATCCCGTGCCTGTTGTCTTTTGGCCGAACCTGCAGTGCTGGAAGGTGCAAGCGGGTTTATGGTGCCAGGAGGACGTGCTGGTGCTGTAGGAAAAGAATGGCTCCTGACTCTCCATTTCCAGCTGCAGGACTCGGACGTGGTGTCAGGGGTGCTGGCACTGCTGTGCCCTCAGGTCTGCGTGCGTGGCACAGCTGGCGTGGCACAGCTGGCGTGGCACAGCTGGCGTGGGGCACTGCAGGGTCTGCTGGGGATGGAGCAGAGCTGTGGGAGCAGCTGGCCAGGGACTGCCACGGGACAGTGTCCCTGCACGTGTGGGGACTGCAGTGGGGACACTGCCCAGGGCAGGG
>VZSE01003401.1:130185-207253 GCA_013398275.1 Promerops cafer | reverse complement strand
GGTGAGCAGGGCCGTGCCAAGGTACAGCGGGCGGGGGGGGTTGTACCAAGGGGAGGGGGTGCGAGGCTGTGCGGGCACAGCGGGGATCTCCTCAAAGGATTAAATTAATTTAATTAATAAACGCGCAGGGAATGGTCAGGGTGCGCAGAGGGAAATGGGGGGGGTTGCACGCCCGGCTTTCCTCACCAGCAGCCCCCTTTTTTCCCTCAGTACCCCACTTGGGCATCACCATTTGTAGCAGATGCTAAATGGGGTTAGAGAAAACATCCAAAATCTGGGTCCTAAAGAAAAAGTAAGAAAGGTTTGCCAGTGTTTCTGAGTATCCTAAAAAGCCAAATATCAGCCTGGAGAACGGTTTTCCAAAGAAAGGGAAAGGTCGTGATCTTGGGAGCCACTTCTGTGAAACATGAGGGTTTGCTTCAGAGAAGAAGAGTGATGAACTGAGAAGACAGCAAAAGCAACGTTGATAATTTAATCTGATTATTTTTAGAAGTTGTATTTCTTGTTTCGCACCAAACTACCTTCTTGTGAGAGTTGGAAAGTTAACAGTTACACCTTTCGGTCTAGGGAGAGTCTGCACATGCACTCAGACAACAGTGAGGTTTTACCCTGTTTTTTTAACTTTAAAGGCAGTGAGGAGCTTTCTCTGATTTCAGCTGAATAGTTTGAGCAGATTTGCAGAGAAATTGGGCTGTTTCTTTTCCCCCTGGGCGTAGCAGCAGGAGGCAAATCCCACTGCCACAGCTGAAAATAAGTTTCTGCAAAACAAGCAGTGACTGGAATGATTAATTAAAGAAAATAAATAAATAAATAAAAGGGGTTGAGCTCCCTGCCTGTCTTTTGGTTTCTCCTTGAGAAACTTCATCTCCTCCAGCCACGATGTCTTCTACTGCTCCGTGAGGCTTTCTGTGGCAACCTGGGACCTCACAAAGGCTGCCCGTGCAATGTTGGGATTAGGGCAGGTCCCAAACAATGCTCCCTAGCCAGGGGACGTGGGGGGTCTTGCTCTGAGTACAGCCTCTCTGTGTTTGTGCATTCCTCAGGGACTGAAGGCTTCTCATACATGGAAAATGGAATTAATTCAGAGAGGGTTTCAGGCTTATGTGTGTGTCTGCCTGCTGATGGATCTGTGCTATGGTCCCAGTCAAAAACTTTGAAGATGAGATGTGGAAAAAACATCAGCCCTTCAACCCTCTGCTCTTTCCCCTTGTCTGGAAATGATCCCAGCTACTTCAAATCCTTCTCCACAATGCAAAATCAGAGGTGATGTGGGAAGGTGGGTTTCTTCTGATCCTTCCTGTGTAAATAAGACCTCACAGGGTGGTGGCCTTTAAGGTCCCTTCCAGTCCAACCCCTTCCAGGATTCTATGAACCAGCAGCCAGACTGTGTTGGCACACAGCAGAGTTCACAGGATCACTTAGGGCTAGAAGTGACCTCTGCAGATCATCCAGTCCAACCCTCTGCCAAGGCAGGAGGAGGTGACACCTCACCTGCAGCAGGTGACTCAGGAACACGTCTGGGTAGGATGGACAATTTTCTCCTTTTGTGCAAATATAATCTTTTCTTACTACAATATCCACAGCTACATCCCCAACTACAAGCTCAAGAACGGGTGCAATTGTGGTTAGTGCTGTGTATAAAGCTAGCCAGTGGTCATGATCAAAGGTGTTATAGACAAGTAATGCCATGGTTGGCTCTCACAATTAAGGGGGGAATATTATGTATATGTTAAAGGAAGTTTTGTAGAGGATAATTATGTTTCCCCTCCCCATACATGTTATCACAAGGCAGTCTTAGTAGTTGAGATATTTTAAAAAGCCAGCTTGTTACTTTAGCAACTCCAGACCTCCAATCAAGATGTAAAAAAGTGATCTCCACCACTAAGCAGCAAAAAAAAGTCAATTGACAAGACTTTAAGAAGAGCTAGAAATATAAAAGGCAGAACATACATTTTATAATTAGGCACGTAGCTGCTAGTCACAGACTCGCAGCACTATAAATTTTCCTTATTCAGTCCTTTGTTATGTTTCTGTTGAAGTGTAATAAACCCTTTAAAATTTAAAAAATAAGCATCATTTCTCACAAAGGGAAGCTTTACCCCGAAGTTCTCCCCACTTCATCATCTCCTTAGGCCCATGAAACCAGCAAGAAGTTTGGTATCTTCATTTTTGAGCTGCCAATTCCTCTCCTATATCTGTCTAGAACTGGCCAAACGATTAAGCCAATATTCTGGGGAACTGGAGGCAGACAGTGCACATAGTACAAACCTCACACAGGTTCTGGTATGAACACGGCAGGAGCAGCTGTGGTGTGGATGCTCCTCTCCACCTCCACCCATCACACCTGAAGGGAAGCACTCAGCCTTCGAGGCCGATGTCCAGTTCTGGGGCTCTCCATTCAGGAAGGAGGACATTGAGGGGCTGGAGCCTGCCCAGAGAAGGGGACGGAGCTCGGGAAGGGGCTGGAGCACCAGGAATGGCTGAGGGAGCTGGGAGGGCTCAGCCTGGAGGAGGCTCAGAGGGGACCTTCGTGCATTCTACGATTATCTCACAGGAGGTTGTAGCCAGGTGGGGGCTCTGCTCCAAGGGACCGCTGAGAGGACATACCATCTCAAGCTGCATCACGGCAGGTTCAGGCTGAAGATGAGGAGGAATTCCTTCATAGAAAGGGTGATTAGACAGTGGAAGGGGCTGCCCAGGGTAGCGGTGGAGTCCCCATCCCTGGAGGTGTTTACAAACACTGAATGTGGCACACAGTGCTCTGGTCTAGTTAACATGGTGATGTTCATCGGTCACCCGTTGGGCNGCCGCCCTCACGGTGCTCCTTTCGGTCGGTGTCTCCGCGCCCGGGCTGCTGCGGGGTGTCTCCGCCGCCCGCTCCGCCGCCGCGCTGCGCCCCACAGCCCTGCACGACGGGGAAGGTGAGCGGAGCCGCCGGCGGGCGCAGCCGCTGCCTCCGTGGTCCCTCTGCCCACCCCATTCTGCGCTTTCCCCAAATCCCAACGGAGCTTTTGTGTCCCCACTCTCCAGGCCTTCCCCAAATCCCAACGGAGCTTTTGTGTCCCCACTCTCCAGGCCTTCCCCAAATCCCAACGGAGCTTTTGTGTCCCCACTCTCCAGGCCTTCCCCAAATCCCAACGGAGCTTTTGTGTCCCCACTCTCCAGGCCTTCCCCAAATCCCAACGGAGCTTTTGTGTCCCCACTCTCCAGGCCNCTGAAGATGAGGAGGAATTCCTTCATAGAAAGGGTGATTAGACAGTGGAAGGGGCTGCCCAGGGTAGCGGTGGAGTCCCCATCCCTGGAGGTGTTTACAAACACTGAATGTGGCACACAGTGCTCTGGTCTAGTTAACATGGTGATGTTCATCGGTCACCCGTTGGGCTCGATGATCCCAGAGATCTTTTCCAGCCTGATTTATTCTCTAATTCCCAGCAGCCAGACCCCGCGGCTCTGGGCAGTGACGGCTGCACGGGCCTCCCACACCTTGGGGCAGCCCCGTGTGGGAACACCCGCCTACAATCCAGCCCTGGGCGGGCTCCCAGCGAGACCTCACACCTCTCGCTGGGATATTTTCCCCTTCTGAACAGCGAAAAGATAACAACAATTAAATAAAAATTCAAGAACGGAGGAGGGGGGAAGAGCGCGCGCGCGCGCAAGAGAGAGACCTGTCTCCATGGTAACGGCCCCACAGCGCCTCCCGTTGCCATGGAAACGACCAGGCCTTCCGGCGGCGCCCGGAAGCGGCGGGCGCGCGGGGCAGCAATGGCGGCGCCCTCGGCCCCGCCGGCCGCCGCCGCCCTCACGGTCCTTCTTTCNCTGGACCCCGTGGTACCCCCCCTCCCCCGGCCCCCATTTCTGTGCATTTCCACAAGCCCGTCTCCGAGTCCGCTGCTCCCCGCGTGTCCCGCTCTCCGTGCCCCTTTTCTTCCCGCTTTCCATGCTCTTCCCCTGGCCTGCACCGAGCTTGCTGGGCGCCCGTTTCAGTCCCTCGACGTCAGGCTGCTCCCCCGCACCCTCATCTCTGTCCTTTGACAGTAAGCCCAGTGGATAACGTGACTGGGAGCTTGAGGGATTTGCGTTTCTCAGTCCCTGTGGTACTCCCAGAATGATTTTTATCACACTTTTAATTCCCGTGTTCCAGCTTACCCCTGTGCAGTGATTTCCTTTATCAGACCAGGGCTCTGAGCTGATGGGTGGATTCCACCATCTCCTCACGTCTCCAGGGGTTACACTGTGTTGTTTTGTTTCTCACTGGTATTTTTCTGGCTGTGGAACTGAGGTTGATGGGAGGGAGGTGGAGAAGTCTGTCTCAATCCTTGCTGTGTGCCTAAGAGAACATGTAAACAGAGGGCCTAGGAGCACTTCTGAGGTGTGATAACCTCCAGACATTTTTGGTGATGAAAATCAGCCTGCCAGCAATTTAAGAAGTGTTTATCTTTTTGCCAAAATCGTCAGCACTGTAACACTTATTTTTATGTCTCTTGCCTTCTCTTCTAATGAGACTGAAATTTACTACAGATGCTGTTGCTTTTTTCCAGGCAGCTTCCCAGGAAGCAGCAAGAGCCAGCCCATATGTTTGTGACACCTTGTTTTCATTCTATCTGGTTATTTAGGCCTGGTTTTAAAGGCCTCAGGTTCCTTCTCTTCTATGCCAGGATAGAAATGAAAGCTATTAATTAATCCCGTGGGCTCACTCTCCCTCTGCTCAAGCATGCAATTGTTTTATAGCAACCCCAGTGCTGTCTGTGCCTGTCTGAGGTGCTGCTGTGCTCAGTTCACAGGTTGATCACCTACATCTTCATCTACGAGGACCTGATCTCCCTGGCCTGTGGTGCTGTTATCACCTGGTACTTCGCTGGCAGCTTTGAGAGGAACGTGGGCACAGTGAAGCACTGCATCCTCACTGCCACTTTCTCCGTGCTCTCTGCCCTCCTGTACCTCTTCCTGGAGCCCCTTGTGTCCAGGCTGCTGGAAGTGGGAGATGCCAAAGGGTTCATGCCCGTGGCTTTTGCCATGCTGGGGGTTTCTACCACCCGCTCGCGCATGAAGAGGACTCTGCTTTTTGGGTGCAGAGTTCCTGTGGTGCTGGTGCCGTGGCTGGCGCTCTGCATAGCGTGGTTTGTCCCCCACTCTTCCCTCTTGGGGAACCTGTGTGGGCTCCTGGTTGGGGAAGCCTGTATCCTTTGTGAGTGGGAAGCCCTGAGCCAGAGCAGGATCATGGTGGGAAGGAGGTGCTGTAGTTCTCATTGCTGAGGTGCACTGGCTTTTCCTGGACTCTTGCCCTGCACTAAACCCTCACTGGCTTTGCTCACCCCATCCCATTCTGCATTTGTGTCTCACCTCACACTGCCCCTTCTCAGTGCATGCAGAGAACATGGAACTGAGGAGGGCGATGGTCTCTGAAGGTGGTGCTGGGTAGAGCTGGCAGAATTCTCCAGAGAAAGTGGTTTGTGGACAGAGGGGGACTCTGTGTGGCTGTGTCAGAAATGAGTGTGTTTTGTCCTCAGCTCTCCTTAACAAGCTCCTGACTTCAGATGGTCTTGGCTACTGTTTCTGCTTGGATTTTCCAGAGTCCGTGGGCTCCAAGCTGGACCAGATGTTCCCTTTCACTCTGCTGAAGAGGATACCAGGGCTGAAATACATCCCAGGGTCCCTAGCAGAGAGAAGAGCCTCTGAAAACAGCACGTAAGTACAGGAGTTCCTGTGAAACATCTTGTAGGGGAATTTTGAGGTGTGAGTAGAGGCCTTAAATCATCTCTAAAAGCTGTATTGTGCCTCCCCTGTTCACATCGTGGGAGTCATGGGGAGCAGAGTCACCCGTTGATGTTACACTGTTGACATTAGTGTGACAAATGAATCAGCACACTTTAACTCAACCAGGTCTTGAGTGAAAGCTAAATGGAGGTTAAAGACCTCTCCTTTGCTGCAAGGGTGGCGTGTACACATGGGAATATTGCAGCTCTGGCTGACAGGAAAGCTAAGTTGTGTAACTCTGCCCCAGCATTAGGCACTTGTTCCTGGCTATATGGCTCCCTGGGGCATGATCCTTATCTTTATTTGCCCCACCTCTCCTGCCAGGAATGCTGTGAAGTGAGTTGTGTCCAAACCTTCTTAGGTCCAGAGCATTATAAATTAAGGATGGCACTTAAAAAGTTCAGTGCAGACCGTTTGGTGTCTTTTAACCTTTCAGGTTTTCAGTGTCAAGGCAATGTTGCTTTACAGAAAAGAAAGCTTGGGGCCCACAGCTGACATGCAGGAAAGGTTTTAAGTTTAACACAAACCATGAGAATTCACTTGTACTCTAGAAAGCTTGAAAATGTAGGTCAAATATTTACTTATTCTAAGGTGTCCTTTCAGTTTCACAGAGGAAAAAACAGTTTTATATTCAGGGTTAAATTTATGTATCGTTTAAGCCATCAGCTGGAGGTAAAGTTTTATTTGAAGTGGAAGCATTCCCAGGTGTTTGCACTGCCCTCACCCATGGGAAACCATAAAAGCAACCCTTGCCTGCAGCAGGAGTGTCCCCCAGGTCCATCAGGACACTCAGAACGTGTGAGTGCTTGCAGGGGAGGCCAGACAGACCCAGAATTTGTGTTTTCCCTCTCTCCTTCCTGTGCAAGTGCAGCTTTTGGGAGGAGAGGGAGCCTGGCTCTGTGCTGAGCCTGTGTCAGCACCAGTCCCATCCTCCTGTGCACAGCACCTCAGTGTCTAAACCTGCCTAAATTTGGTGAGGTGACACAGACTGTTGTGACACAAAGGTATTTACATGAACATTTGACTATCAAGCAGGGCGTGGGAAGGTGTTTCTAGGATGCTTCCACTGCTGCAGCTGAATTTGCATGTCTGTGTCTTAGATACAACTTCTGTAAGTGCTACTGGAGTTGAATTTTTATTATTTTGATTCTTATTTCCAAGCAAGGGCTCTTAATAGTTTGGGATTTGTTTTCATTTTAAATTTCCATAAGATTCAGGCATTAAATTGCTGCAAGACAGGAGATATTTCTTTGAAGTCCAGGCCTTGGCATCATGTTTGTGTCCACAAATTAAAAAAAAATTCAAACTCAAGCCCACATCTCAAATAATTAAAAAGAAATCTCCAAGCCTGAAAACCCCAGCATGAGCCAGTCTCTTCTTGCTGGGAACTTGGCACTCATGGCTTCATGAATATTGCCTGGATTCTCAGCTCTCATCCTCATGTGCGTGGGCTGAGCAGCACTCCTGAAGTCCCAGAGGCTGAGGCTTCCAGGCAGATTGCCTCTCTCCTGATAGATTATGGCAGGATGAGTCATGCCTTCTGCTGGCAAACACTTCCTAGCCCTTGCTTCTGAATCATTAATTTTATTTCTAACTCTCTCTTTTATTTCTAACTCTCTCTTCCTTTTTATTTTTTTCTCTATACTCTGAGCTGTTACTCACACCAAAGGCCTTTGTGTTTTCTTGATAAATAACACTTGGCAGCTGTAAGTTCTCCTGATTAATGACTTGGCAGATGTGTCACTCACAGGGCAGGGAGGATGTGCACAGGGATCTCAAAGCATGTTGCAATTCAGCTTTGTGTATTCCTTGCACAAAGAGTCTGGGGCCAAAAGCCACGCTCGTTCAGTGGGTGTGGAGTCAGAGTGGGTTGGGAGTGGGAACAGCTGTCCTGGGAGGCCACTAAACCCATTTTTTACTCAAGTGCTGCTTATAATAAGAGCTTCTGTTGTAGTGAATCCCTCTGATGGATTGCAGTGACCTCTCTGAGTGCTGCTCAGGAGGAAATCTGCCCCCAAGGCATTTCCAGCACTAATCAGGCAATGTCAGTCCTGAGCACAGTGTAACCTTCTGTTTTCTTCCTGCCCAGGATTAACCCTGTGCCTGGCACGTACCCCACGCAGAGCTACCGCTGCCCTTCGCCTCTGGCTCTTCCTGCTCACCCCAGTGCTCAGAGCCAGGCCTTTCATCACAGCCACGCTCCGGGACACCAGGGACCTCAGCAGGGCCAAGCTGCAGGACACAGCCTCAGTTCTTCCCACTGCCCAGCCAGAGGTGCCTTTGGAGAGTGCCCTGGGCAGGCCCACGCCGGAGCCTCGCCGGGCCAGTGCTGCCAGCTGGGCAAATTCTCCGTCCCACAGCGCGTGTGCCCGGCTCAGCCACAGCCACCTGCAGCCACAGGCCTTCTGGCTGGTGTTCAGCAAGCACCAGGGTATCCAGCAGCCCCAGTGGCCCCTGTTTCAGCTGAGTTTACCAGAGTCCAGGTGTACTGATCCTCCAGAGAGCAGCAGGACTCACCCAGGGGCAGGAGCACTGTGTGAGGCTCGCGCAGCAGTGCATTGCTGGGATCTTTGCTGTGTCTGGGGTGAGTGTTGGTAGCTCCAGTGAAGGCCATTCCCCTGCTCCCTGGCACAGTCTGCTTGAATTATATTTCCTTTATAATTTTTTTTTTTTTACTTGTTGATGTGGCTGGAGGATGGGAACTGTATCACCTCTGTGTCATCCTTTTTAAGTCTTTCTTCTTTGCTGCATTTAGCAGCTGCCTTTTTCCACAAGTTCACTGGAGTTCCAGTGCATCAGCTCCCCAGACCAGGGTAGGAGCCTCACTGGCAAAACACTGAGCACATCTGGGGTTTAACTAAGCTGCAGCAATAAGCACTTCCCATTTACATTCCTGTCTTTTTTATAGGTGTGATGTAGCTAGAACCCAAGAGGAGTGGGATCCATAGGAGCCTTAGTTTGTAACTTAAAATTTAACGTAGGGGGACAGATGTCTGTTCTACTGGTGATTTGTCCACTAAGAGAGTGCCTTGAAGGCAGCTTGTTACACCAACCTGGGGCAAGAGGATAGAATACAGAGTACCTTCTTCTGCCCCAAAACACAGCTCTAAAATGCTGAAGGTCCCGTGCCTTCATTTTCTGAGAGCATTGCACCAGCTCAGCCTGTGTCACCAGCACCTGGCAACCTCAAATGCCTGTGAAGTAGTGAGAGACTTTTCAATAAGGGATTTTGGCCCTTTGTGGAGCAGATGTTTATGAATCCAAGGAGCTGGGAGGGACCTTAACAATGGGTTTGAAGAATTAAGTGGAATGTAGCACTGCTGTTGGGGGTGTTCACACTGCTCAGCTTTAGAAATGTCACCCACCAATACTAGCACAATCTCTCTGTTTTTTTCAGAGCTGGTGGGCAGGTGTGTGGGAGAGGGGAGTTTTCAACCAGGGATTTACAGTAAGATGCACTGTTTGGTGCCTGAGGCTGTAATGAAGGAGTTTGTCCAGTTGCTGGGATTTGAGCTTTATTCCCAGCTGTGTAGCCCACTGTGCAGCACCCAGGAGGAATCTGCTGTCTCTGTGTCTGTAAATCAGCCAGGATCTCAACAATTGCCCTTGACTCTACTTGGAGTTTTGCTGTGCCCATAAAAAAGTGCTCCATGAAGCACAAAGTGCCATTCCTGCTCTTGGAGATGTTCTTGCAGTGCCTCACTCATCCCCAGAAACTCAACAGCCTCGGGGCTCCTCCCTGCTCTCCCTGTGCCTGGCCAGAGGCAGCTCTGGCAGCTGCACGTTCCAAAGCACGTCCCTGCCTCTTTCATTTCTCCATCATCAGGGTCTGAAAAAAACCCATGTTGTCATCCAGCTGCTTTACTTCTCCAGCAGCCCCTCTGGAATGACTGCCACGGTCCCACGTGGGATGCAGGGGCTTCCTTTTGGAGGAGACCAAAGTCAATGCTGAGAACTTGCACCTCACATAAGACATGAGTAAGAAGCTCTTCTTGCAAAGGTGAGTACCCCAGGCAGGGCTTTCAGCAGGAGGATGCAGCAATTTGGGATCCAACTCTGTTTCATACCTGATTATTTCACTCCTCTGTGGGATCACAAACGGACTTGATTCCATGGTCCTGTTTTTCCTGCTGACAGCAATTGCATTGTTATATTTTTTGTGTGGAGCAAGAGCAGGATAAGGAGCTTGTTTGGAATTTAAAAGCATGTTTTTAATACCAAGAAAGAAATGCTAGGGATAACATTGAAATATTGATACTCCACTTCCGTCAGTGCCTTGATTTTCCTCCTTGTGAAATCCTTGCCTGTAAACTTAGGGATTTTATCACTGATTTTTTCCAGAAGGGTGATGAGGATCGATAGCAATCACAAACGTTGTGTATCTCCAAACTGTGAACTTGAAATAGAATCTGAAAGATGGACTGGTTCGTTTATAAGTGAGGAGCTGGAGCATGCCCCTCCGGGTGGGGCGGGATCAGTGGGATGGGATCTGTGGGGCGGGATCAGGGGATGGGATCTGTGGGGCGGGATCAGTGGGATGGGCACAGCTGCGTGGTGGCTTTGGACGCGCACTGAGGACGAGCGCTGGGGACACGCGGTACTGCACGCTGGAAAACGCTGGAAACCGGTTGTTTTTCCTTGTCCAGCTCTTATCAGTCGATCTGGTGAGAGATTCGCTCTCCCCGCAGAGCTGTCAAAGGGATGGCGTGTTTCCAGGGAGCAGTTTCCTGGCTTTATAGGGGTAGAGGAAGCCCTGTAAGAGTCACCGCAGTGTCACTCCGGCAGCGGGAGCAGCCCCAGTCCCAGCTGGTGCAAACCTCCCTCCAGGAGGGAAGGAGAGGTCCCAGCCACGAACCTCTCTGTGCTGGGACAAGACAACTCTCACATCCTTCCAGGTGGGCCCTGAGGACAGGACATGCCAGATGAGCACAAAACCACAGTCTGGATTTTTTTTCTTTCTGCTCCCAGATCTTTCGGGAGCCTCTCGGTGACCATGGCAGGTCACTTGGTCTCTGATTTCTACAGCTTCCACCATGTTCCCAGGAGTGTTCTGAGTCCAGCTGCACCTACTGGTCATGTGCAATGTGTTGGATCTGTCTTCAGTGCCCTTCAGATGGATGTTTGTGGAGATTTCTTTTCTGTTCCCTGCTTTTCTGAGGGCATCCATTCCACAGTGAAATGCTCCTGGACAGTGGAGTCCAACAAGTCCCAGTTCCTCAGGGCTGGGGGTGAATTCAGAACTCATCACCCAGGGAAGTGAAGTTGCTGAGACGGAGGAAACAGGTTGGGATAAGACATTTGCAAATGTGTGTAAGGCTGAGAAGAGGATTTAAATTTGGAAGAGAGGGAGGTAAAAGTCAGCAGCTCGGCGGGCTTTAGCACCTGCCTAACTAAGCTCACAGTAATGTTACTCATCACACATTGCAGTACCCGCTCATTTCCTTGGCGGGGAGACAGAGAATTGAAGTTCCTAAAGCAGGGGGAAAAAAAAAAAGAAGAAGAAGAAAAGAAGAAAAATCAATAACCTCTCAGTTCAGCCTGGGATGGCTGCCCCTGGGGTGGCTGCCCCTGGGAACGTGCTGTCCCTGGAGGTTTGTTACTCTGTGCCTCGGGCTCATTCCTAGTAAAACTGCCACTTCATTCCATGCCAGGATTGTGTCTGTCCACAGGGTGTGCAGAGAGTCCAGAAAGCCCCTTGGGTTGTCCCCATGTCCTCAGAGGGTCACTGCAGGGTGACAGTCTGGGGACGAGTGCTGGGAGCAGAGCCAGCTGTTCGCTGTCCTTGCAGTGGCAGTCCTGCCATGGGAAGGATGCTCTGGAAGTCCAAGTCCATCCCCTCTGCTCTTCAGCTCCCACCATGGTGCAAGGGAAAAGGAGCCAGGGATACACCAGGAAAGCAGAACTGACTTGGACCTACATTGCTGCCCCATCCAGGAGTGAGAGGGGACCCACAAGGTGGGGAGGCTTGGCAGGAGACGTTGATACTGGAAGGAAAAGGGGTCTGTGTTTCTTTGCTTTCCTGTCATTAATTTTTGGCCAAGCACACCCATGCAGACATCCTGACTGGGGGCCAGGTTCCCTGTGCCAGGGCCAGGACACTGCCAAACACCACCTCCATGGCTGTCCCATGGGGTCACGTGTAGTTTGCTGGCACTGTGAGGGTTCTGTGGCCAAAAGTTCAGCCTCAAACTGTGCTGGGAACAGAGGAGAGCTGGAGAGGTGGGAGAAATAGGTAGAGAGACAAAGCCCTGGCCAAACAGGTCTCTGCAGGCTGCAGGACTGTGCTGCTTCCCCCGGGGGGTTTGGGCTGGGTGTGATGAGACCCCAGCCCCTTACCTGTGGGGACAGAATGGGACAGGCTGTGCCATAATGCCTGTCCCCAGTCCGGGCACCGGATGGGATGACCCCAGCTGTGGACCTGCTCTGTCCTGCCGTCCCCTCAGGGCCACTGGGATCTTTAACCCATGTCCATTCACCCCACGGGGTATGGTCACAGACCAGTCACCTCAGGGAGCTTCCATGGGGTCAATCCCAAAACTGATGTGAGTGGCACCAGTACTCAGGTGACCTCACACCCCTCAACCCTCCGCTCAAGCGCTGTCCGGAAACGGGGTGTCCCTGCAGCCCTGGGTGGGTGTTCTTTGGGTCTGTGCCCCCTCCTCACACCTCTTCAGGTGCCTACCAGGCCCAGCTTGAACTTTGGACCTTCCCCAAGGCTTTTATTGACTCTGGAGGGAACGTCAACACAGCGATGGCGTCAGGATGGTGACTTTGGATGTGCCAGTGCCCAGCAGGCAAAGGGAGGGGACCCAGCCCGGGGTGACCCCACAGAGCCGTGGGGCTGCTCAGTGGGGTCAGGGCAAGCTGTGCCTCTGGCTTTGGCCAAGCTGGAAACAGCGGAGTTGTAACCCAGCTTTCCCCCCACCCCCAAAATAAAACAACAGAGAGGAGAGCAGCAGTCCCTGTGGGACCCGGGGTCTGGAAATCTGGGTTGTAAAATCTCCCACTGGGACTGCTGGGGATGCTTCCAGAGCTGCTTCTGCAACTTCCCGGTGTGGCAGCGAGAGAAAGACCACCCCAAAACATCCGAATCATCTGGGCTGTGGTTAAATCTGGGCATGTGCTTGCCGGGTGGAGCAGCCCCCTGGCTCCCACAGACAGGGGTCCTGGGTCTGCGGGTCCCGGCTCAGCCCAGAGTTAGTGTCCAAAACTGACCTGAGCACCCTGACCCCAGCTCATGACCCCAAACATGAGTCCACAGTGACCCAAGCCCTGCTCCCACTGTAACCCCAACTCTGACCCCGCCATGACCCCAACGCTCGCCCCCGAACTACAATGTTGACCCCAACCCTGCCTCCCCTCTTGACCCAAGCCTGCCTCCCAGACTGACCCCCTGCTTGCACACACTGTGACCTCTGGCCCCTGTTCTTCTGCACCCTGACCACGCCCTTGACCGCCCCAACTCTGACCGAACCCTAACACCCACTTTACCCCCGGCCCTCCCGGCGCTCCTGTCCCTTTAAGACCCCCGTCCTGGGGCTGTACCATGCGCCGCCGCAGAGGGGGGATCTCCACAGGCAGGCGCGCTCGCCGCCTATTGGCGGGCGGCGAGGGCGGAGCGTGTTCCCCCGCGCGTGTGCCCGCGTGGTGCGGTCCGCTATACGTGCCGGCCGCGCCGGGGCCGCGGGAGCCGCCAGCGCCAGACGGGCCGGAGTGGCGGTGGGTGCGGGGACCCGGGACAGCAGGGACACGGGGCTGAGGAGGGGCGGGCTCGGGGGTCGTCTGGGGCTGCGGGGGACTGAGCTCCGCCGCCGGGATCCTCTGTGCTGGGGAGGGGCGGTCCGGCATCCCCCGGTGGGGTTGGCATGGGATGGGGGCTCTCACTGAGCTGGGGGGACTGGTGTGACTGGCTGCCTGTTACTGGCATGACTGGGGGCCCCTGTATGGCGGGTGAGTGGCCCCGCTGGTACTGGCGGGGGGGGCGGTGTGGAAGGAAAANGTGAACGGACCTCTTTTTGGGGGGGTACTGGGATGACCAGAGCCCTGTGTCCACTGGGAGGTCTGGTGTGAGTGGGCATCCTGTTACTGGGGGTCACTGAGATGTTTAGAGATCTTTCTTATTGGAGGGGTCGGGATGAGCCCTGTTATCTGGGGAGTGTGCTGTGACTGTCCCCCTGTTATTTGGGGGAGACCGGGATGACCAGAGCTCCCTGTTATCTGCAGAGTGTGACGTGACTGGTCCCCTGTTACCTGGTAGGAATTGGGATGACCAGATCCTGTCTTACTTGGGAGCGTCTGGTGGTGCTGAGCCCCTGTTACTGGGGAGACTGGTGTGACCAATGTGCCCTGGATGGAGGGCTGGCATGCGTGGACCCGCTGTTTTTTGGGGGGTACCCCTGTCACCCCGGGGGCTGTGGGGCCGGGGACTGACCAGCACCCCTGGCAGGGTGGGCAGCCTGGGAGCGGGGTGATGCCTGCCCTGCTTTGCTTCCACAGCGCTGAAGGGTTGCTCAGACTTACCCCATCCCAGGCTGTTGCTGGTTAAAAGCCTTTAACGAGCTTAATTTTCTGGCACTTCCCTGGAGAACGTTATTCCCAGCATTTAATTGACACCTTTGTTGCAGGCTGGGCTGTTTCACTGTTGCTCCATCTATTTCACTGTATAAACTCCTGGGGTGTGGGAAGGCTGTTTGCTCCTGACTTTTCCTGATCCAGTTTCTTTGAAAAGTGAAATTACGTACTTAGGGAGTGTGCCTGTCAAAGGAAATAATGGGAACCCCCTGGTTTTGGGAATATTGAGGCTGGAGGGGGTGAAAGTACCTGGATGATGGTGTTGGGAGTTAGTCATCAGCATGGAATTGGTTCCTGGGGAGTTGTCTTAGTTGCAGGAGTAAGCACTGCTGGTACAGCTTGGAGTGTGCTTTGGACCTTGGGTTAGCTTTTGGAGTGTGAAAGGAAATGGGAATGCTTAGTGGAATGTGTACAGAGAAGAGGGGTCACTGAGGCTCTCTGATGTCAGTCTGGAAAAGTGAAATGGGTTTGTGTTTTTACAGCTCTTTTTGAAAAGTAGAAACATATATCCAGCTGAGAAGCTGGAAAAGTGCAAGGAAGAATTAGTCAGGTCTCTGTTTCTGAGTTGTGGAAGTGAATCAGTGATAGCGTTGGTGGGGACATCCCCTCCACAACAGAACTCTACACTTTGTGTGGGCTGTCATGAGGAGCTGTGGGGTTTCATAATTTATTTTTGCTTAATGGGGTGCAGTGATGCACACATCCCTTTTGCTAGATAGAAGGGAATGGGCTTTCTTCCAATATTTCTGTAATTCACTGAGAAATCCCGAGGAGCTGTTGCACACACGCACGGCAGCTCGCTGATTAATCTGCTGCAAATGAGGAAATTGGTGTTTTGTCCGGGAGGGCTGCTGAGCCAGGCCCTTCCTGGAAAACCCAGCATTGTCTCAGTACAGGTTTTTCTTGGGCTGGCTGACAGCACTGAAGCAGAGCGTGCATGGCATGGAGTGAGTCTTAGTTCTGCACGTGGATGTGGTGGTGCACGAGAACTGTATTTGCAAAACACGGAGCAGGGAGGATACAGAGCTACAGGAAGAAACAGCAATTGAGTGTTTTCTTTTAATCTTAGAGTGAGAAAGCCTTGGAGGGTGAGGTGAAGAGTGGGCAGAAGGAGGGCATACTGTCACAAATCTGGCTTAACTCCCTGATAATTAGTCCTGCTCTAATTGTGACAAGAAGAACCTCTTGCTTGTCATCACTTTGCAATTGCCTCCTGTTCAATCAGTAATTTTTGGGTTTGTGCCTCCTGGATAGCCAAGTGCCTTCTGCAACTTTTATTTTGTTTCTTGCAGAGCAGCTGGAGGAGCTCCACAGGGCCATACAACCAAACCTCTCTGAACTGTCTCAAGGGAGACTTTCCCTGCTGCCCACCACCCTCCGTGCTGGAGCTCACAGGCCCCGCCACCTCTTGTTTGCACACCCATAGGTGCAAGGTAACACCTTTCTTTTGAGTGTCACAGGGTGTGGAGCATCTCTGGATGCAGTTGGGTTTGGGGAGGGTGGCTGGCAGTGGGTGCTGGGAGTGATGGTTTCTTTACCTGCAGCAAAGTGTGGAGCTGTCTGACTGAAATCCCGTTTGTTCTTTGCTCTCTCCTTTGCCTGTTGTGATACAGCAAAGTTTGTTCTGCTCAGTTCTGAAGGGCTGGGGAAAAGGCTTCCCTGCTCATGTCTGTGCTCCTGCCATCTCCTCCCCTGGTATAAAAGAAAGCCATCTGCACTTGCCTCTGTTGCCACTGAACTTTGTTCAGTTGCCTGACGTCGACTCTCCTGCCTCAAAAAACACAATGCTTAGAACTTGCATAATTTGCTTTCCCAATGTGCTCATTTGATCCCAGTGATGAGATTACACTACACGCTGTTGTAGAGAGTGAGTCACCAGCCCTGCAATGACAGGTGCACCTCTGCCAAGATTGCTTTTTTATAGGCTTGAAAATTTCATAGGTCAGAACAAATAATAATTACAGAACAAATAATAATTACAGGCTGCTCCTAATCTCTTGCTGTTTGTTCCCGAGTAAACATTTCAAGTTAATTGCGTGCTGCTATCACACATAGAATACAGAAAGAAAGACTAGAAGCCATCTCTGGTGGCTTCTGGAGGGCCACAAGTCCAAAGAGTGGCTGAGTTTGACCCAGGGTGGCAGATTATTGTAGTATTTTTGCTTAGTAATCAGCCACATCCATGCTTCCAGTCACTCCTTTGCAAGGAATGGAGGTATTGATTTATTTACCTTCCTTTCTTGCTGTGTGGAGTAGGAGATGGCGAGGTTTGGAGTTAGAGATGGGGTTGGATTTTTCTCCTTGGTAAAATCTGGCTCTGGCAGTGCATGGGGAGTCTGCTGGGAAGGTTTAACAACCAGCCTGGGGAGTTGGTAGGTCTGGCTTTGTAGTGCTGGATCTTGCTTGGTTGTGAAACACATCATTTAACTCTTTCACGGGTCCTTGCTGCATCTCCTCTCTAAATCCAAGCTTTGGAGGAGCAAGTTGATAAAATGCCTGCAAGGATTGTGCAAGTCCTGGTTGTGTAACAGGACTCAGTGCATAACTGCTGGAGGTAAGAGGAGCAGCTCCTCTTACGAGGGAGCAAAAATCCCCTGTGTCAATTATCTTCTCTTTGTGTTAATTGTGCTGGGGCATTGGAGAGCTGTGGTTTTTTGCAGCTTAGGGCCAGCCTTTCAGCCTGTGACCCCTGAGTTGTCTGATGTCTTGTGGCCTGTGTCATGTTTTGGGTATGGAATTGATGTTCTGAGGTGTGCTGTGGCCGTGGCTGTGTGTGATTGCAAGGGGCTGGGCTGGGAAGTTGTCAGTATTTCCCAAATAATTCCAAAAAGGTGATGTCCAGGTCAGATTGCTGACCCATGGCAGGCAGGGAGGTTCTGTAGGCTGATTGGGCACCCTCCTGATAGGGCAGCCAGAGCAGGACAGCTCTACTGCTGAGTTTCCAAGAGGTGCAAGGATCATGCAGGGACACCTCCATCCCCTACAGCAACTTAGGAGATGGGCTAGTAATGTCTGAAAAGCTCTTGTATTCTCAGAGGAAACTGGGCTTATAAATATAAAATGTCCTGGCTCCTTCCAAACAGTGCTTGGTTCTCTTGAAATAAATGAATAAATCCCCAAAACACACCATTCCAATCAAAAGTCTTGACAATTCCGAACACTTAGCAAGATCTGTTTAACCTTGTCCCTCTGGTGCTCTTTCAGCTTTTGGTTTCAAAGGAAACCTCTCAAAAGAGACCAGCATTGGAGGATTTTGCTGTTCAAACTTTTCCTGGTGGAAGAGGTCAAAGTCTCTGGCTACTGACCCCATCCATGGGGCTTCTTTCCCAGTGGTGGCTGCAGGCAAAGCCACAGCCTGTCACACCAACCCCCCACAAACTCAGACACAGGGTGAACAAACTGCCTGTGGGGAGGAGAGGAACTTCCAGCTGTGGCTGTGGCAGCACAGGGTACAGCACTCACAGAAGAGGCTGCTGAAAAAATGTAATTTTCCCTGTTGATCTCAGAAAAACATCTTCAGCAGGACCTGAACCATGCAGAGTCCATGCCTGGATGGGTTTCTCCTGAGGTTTTGCAGCCCTCTGAGCAGTTGTTTGCCTGAGAGGTTCCCATGGAGCTGGCAAGAGGCTGGTTTAAAACTCCTGCAGACTTGTCCCTGCTCTTGAATATTGGTGCTGGCGAGACCCCTGTTCCTCTTCCAAGCAGTTCCTGAAGCGTGGTGCTCTGGATTTGTGCCTGGCTGGGAGGGGAGGCTGGAGAGCAGCGTTGGTTCACAGGGAGTCAGTTACCTGCCATTCTCAGGTTTTGTTTATCCTGTAACCCTGAACTCCTGTTTTTCTGTGCTGGCTCACATTAATCTGTGAAGGAAGGTGTCCAAGTGCCTAAGCTGGGGAGATCCCCCATGTTTAAAGGTTTAGAGTCAGGCTTTTATCTGGTGAAAGGAAGTGTGCAAGTTCAGTAATTCTAGCTTGCTTTAAGGCAGCTTGGCAAGTTTGAATTAATTTTTTTGTTGGATAATGCCTTAAATTCTTTGGTTCAGTGCACTGGGCTCACTGCACAGCCCCACCTGAGCATACCCCTAGCACAGATTTCCTTCTGCCTCAGTAAAACAGTTCTTGTTCTCTTCCTTGCTTTTGCAGCTACTCTGCTGTCCTTGAATAAGACCCAAGGGCCAGAAAACATGCAAGTGTGACACAGTGGAAGCTCAAATATGCAGTATTTCAAGATCCAGACTGGCTGATGCACACTCTGTGTCCTGTGCCTAAAATAGTAGTTTTGATGATGTCTGAGCTGGTGTGTCAGGATCTGGGTAGAAGAGACCTTTCACAGTGAGACTAACTTTTGTTTTACAAAAAAACCCCAACAGCTTTTTGTGTTCCCTTCCCTGCTTGAGGTGCTGCTGCAGCCAACTCCTCAGTTTGGGTTGGGATTTCTGAGCTGGAGGAAGTGTGCAGAAGCCCTTCCCTGGTTTTGTGTGAGGCTTTGCTACTTTCTACCCTTCTTTATTGAGCTGGTTAATGGGGAGCTGTGGGAAATATGTGGGAAGAAAGTGATAGGGAAGCTCTAGGTGAAGCAATCCTTCACACCAGGACGTGTGGTCCAGTGGAGGCTGAAGGGGCAAGCAAAGCTGTGAGGTTTCTCACTGTGCCTTCCTTCCCCACAAGCCCAGGGACTCACCTCTGTGATGATTCCCACCCACAGCAGGGAGCCTGTGCAGTCCAGGCCAAACAGGGCCACTTGTCTGGCCAGATCAGCATCCTCTTGCTGATTGGAAATGCAGTCTCCCAGAGTTGTGGAGAAAAGGCTGATCCAAGGCAGTTGTTAAATAACCTGGATCTGAGCGCCTGCTTCCGTGAACTGCTTTTGTTTTGCAAAGGCCAGCTTTTCCTGCCAGGTCTCCTTTTACTGAAAAGGAGAGTAAAAGAGCTCATTTGAGGCTGGCACAGGCTGATGTAAACAGAATTTCGTAGTCTAATTGGTTGCATTTCTAAGAGGAATAAGAGGAGATCTGTTTTTGCCCCGAGGGTCTCCTGGCCAGTATCACACACTAACATGCAGGAAGTCTTGGCTGCAGAGGGGTTCAGAGGAGACCAGGCACAGGAGCCTGGGCAGGAATGTCACCTCCAGCACAGCCCTGCTCTCTGCTGCTGCTGCCTCTCCTCCTTCCTCCTGGGCTTGTGTCTGTGGGGCTCCTCTTCCTGACAGCCATCAGTGACCTGCCTGATGTCATTAGTGCGTGAAAGAAGAAAGCCCTTGGCTGGTCACAAGACTGCATTCCTGTTTGTGGGCAGGTCTCTTCCTTCTCCTGCACTGCTGCTGCTGGCAGGAGTGATGGCCTGTCAGTGCAACTTTGGTTTGCTGCTGCTGCTGTCTCTGTGAGCTCTCCACAAACTTTGCAGACCTGTGAGAGGGCTGTCCAGTGGTTTTCTTTTTTCCTCCCAGATGTTTCAGTTGTTTAATTTCTATTTACAGTCTTCCTGTTTTGCCACTGTATCTAAAGCTCAGGCTGTAGGTCAGTGCTGTACAAAGCATTGGAGTTTTCACTTGGTTTGGTTGCTTATCGTTTATGTGTCTGTTCTGAGGTTGAATTTTGGGGCTGTGCCATGATGCTGGTGGAAAAAATTGGTCTCTGATTTAAAACTGGGCTTTTTTGAGGCTTCTTCTCAAGGCTGGTCATGCCCCCAATCTGTGTTGTGCCATGGTCAGCACGAGAGAAAGGGCAATCCCTGGGGCAGACAAGGTGGGAAGGGAAGTCTGGTCATGCACACCTGCCTCTGCCTTGGGAATTCAGGATGGTCCTTCCTGGTCAGAAAGAGGGGTCTGGCAGATCTGGTGGCAGTGGTGACATCCCCAGCCACGCAGAGCTCCCCGCTGGAAATGGTGACAGCTGCACTTCCTCTCTGCTCTCTAACACCATGCCTGTGCTGAGTCAGGGACATGAGGGTCACTGTCACGTGGCTGCAGGGAGCACGAGTGCTCTTCTACCAGCAGTGCCCCCTTGTTCCCTGCCCTGTGTGGCTGTGCAGGGCTTTCACTGGGAGTCTGAACTGGAGAAGGTCAGTCTGAGGGAGCTTTTTGAGTGTGTGTTGCTGTTACATTTGCTGTTAGACTTGCACGGACTCCTGTTTATGAGAATCTGGAAAGCAGTCCTTTGGTAAGTGTTGCTGGATGGGTTGTGTGGGCTGGTGGAGAGGGAATGTGTGCTCCAGAGCTCGAGGTGGCACCATGGTGGTGTTGTGAGAAACGCAGGGATCTCGTGGCTGCAGTGGTGGTTTGGCTCCAAACCACGACCTGCTGTCCCTGCTGGTGTTCAGCTGAGACAGCCTGGGCCTTGCTGTGGGCTGGGAAGGCTTCCCTGCCTGCAGCCTGCTGAGCTCCCTGTGAATGGCGCCTGGCACCGGTGCCAGTGTCGGCAGAGGGTGACTGGTGGCACTGCACGTTGGTCACGCGATTCCTCTTCGACTCCGTCACTGCTGATTCTCTTTCTGCACATGTTGCAGGGCTGAGGTTCCACCTGCAGCTCCTGTGCTTCTCTGCAGGTGTCCAAAGGGGGCTGATGCTTGGGAAAACTCTGGGTGTTTTGACAGCTCAGGGGGCGCAGCCCCTGTGCCAGCCGTGCCGGGGCAGGCAGTGTCTGCTGGGTGTGTGGGGGTTGTGGAGATCCCTCTCTGGGGTGTTGGGCTGGAATCAGGGGCTCCTTGGTGCCCCAGCTGGTGCTGGGGATCGATTATCAGAGGTGGGAGCAGTGAGCAGCCCCGGGCTGTGCTTGCTCAGCAGTTTTCCTTCTCCTTCCCCTCTCGGCGAGGCTGACGCTGCACGTCAGGGTGTGCTGATGGTGACACGGGGCAGAGTCACTCACAGAACTTGGTCACTCATTTTTGGGGCAAGAGTCACAGGCTGCAGTCCTGGTCTGGGAGTGGGAAGTCCAATTGAGGTACCTGAAACTCATCACAGATATTACATTAAGAAAAAGGCTGCTTCAGTCTCAAGAGAGAGAACTTCCTGCCCAGATTTCCAATTTACCTTCAGAACCAAGGCTTTTGGTCACTAGGAGATACCACAGTGTGACTTCCAGAAAGGGAAACCTCCCAGCCACGTTTTGTGATTGTGGTGCTGTGTCCCAGGGTGCTTTTGGGGGCATCTGATGCACCATCTCCTGATTCAAGGAAGGAGAATAAATCTCTTCAGGTTGCTGACCACTTGGCCTTCATCAGTCCTGTCTTGTTTGTTGTAATACTGTTTCTATATATATTTAAGTATTTTTAACCCTGTGACCTTATAGACCCTTCAGTCTGTATGGAAATCCTGGGGAATTTGAGGATACCTGGCACTGAGAGTGCTTCCAGTCCTTTTTTTTCCAAGGTGTGCATGAGAATGAGGAATACATTTCACTTAATATAAGGATGCAGTACATCCTTATATTAAGACAGAGATGTGCAGAGAAGGTCCCTGATGATTTCAGTTATTGTGAGCTGCCATATATCAAGCAAATTCACACATTCCAGGGCTGAAAAGCTGTGCTAAAACACAGCATTGCTTGATTGCAATCTTTCAAAATGTTGTGACTTTTCTGTGTGATGTAGGTGCTCACATCTTGCTGAGACTGATGGCTTTGCTGTGTGCACAAACAGGCATCCAGGAATTGGAGCCACCATTAAAGAAAGCCCCAGGAATATGGACATCTTGTCTTACCTTGACTGAAGATATAATAAACACTGTGGATAAAATGACCACCCTTGAAACTGTTATCAGGGAAAGTTTTACTTCTGCATCATAAATTTCCTTTTCCTTTTAAAAACCTAGTTTGATTCTACCAATATCCTTCCAGAGACTGCAGGATTCCCAGCTAAATTTCAAGTAAGAGTCAGGTTTGTTTTCACTGGAAGTTAGTAAAGGACGTGTATTTAAAAATGAGTTGCTGTGAACTTCTTGAAAATAATTGTTACAGCCAGCTAGGTGAGACTGAGATAAATTGAGGAATAACCTTCCTGTGCTGGGTGAAGCGAGTTCAATATTCCTGAGTTAAGACAACCCTTTAAAAAAGAGAAATGAGGCCTAATTTCACATCCTTTGCCTTTCTCTTGCTATGTCTAAGCAAACCTTTTCCTGAGGGTAGGGGTGGTGAAGGGAAAGTAACAAGAAGAATCTGTAGCTGGGATATAAGGCTTGAATAACCAAATGTCCAGGACCAGAGGGAGCCCAGCATCAAAATTAAAGCAGCTCTTGTGCCTTGTTCCACCACTAGGCCATGACCACGTTTCCTCCCAGGGTTAGATGTCTGTGGAAACTTTGTGCTGTGGGGGTTGTGAATGAAGAGAGGAGAGCAAAGCAGGCTCTGCTCCATGCACCAGAGCCATGAACCTCCTGGAGTGTTCCCTTCCCTGGCTGTGGGCAGTGAGTGGGTGGCCTGGCTGCAGCTGCAGGGTTCCCTTTTGAAGCCCTGGAGAGCTGCAGCTGGTCAAGGCAAGGAGATAGCACAGCATCCACCCCCACATCCACCCGGGCAGCATTCCTGGGAGCTGCCTCCCTGAGGATGCCTCTCTCCAGGGCAGCCCTGCTTGGGAGAGCAGACCACCTCTGGAGGCTTGAGAAAGCCAAACCCCTCTGCTCCGGGAGCTGCAGCTCTGCTGCTTTGAGCACAGTGATGAATTCTGGTTGGAGGCAAAGCCCTCACCTGGCTGAGGAGAGCACAGGCTGATTCTTGCCCTCATTCTTTGCCCACACAGGGCAGCTCATGAATATCCATGTCTGAGCTGTTTGGAGCTGGGAATTGCTGTGGGCCAGGTGCTGCTCACCACAGGCATGTCTGTTTTGGAACTCTTCTCCACGTGCAGTTGGTGACAAGGGAGGCTGCTGGGCCCTGTGCAGGGAGCCTTCCCCAGGGCTCAGCTGCTGCTGGCTTTGGTGCTCAGAAGGGAAAGAGCTGCAGCTCCTGCCCCAAAAGAGCTCAGCGTGGTCTCCATCAGCCTTGTTTTTATCCATGGCTTCCTCTGAGCAAAAGTTTGCCTTATTGCCTTGGGATTTTCAGGGAAAGTGAGTGAAAGACAGGCTGTTCTGAGGGTGATTTTACTGACATGGCCATCACTGCCCTGTGAGGGGAATTGTCCACCCTTGTGTAATTTGGGCAATGAAACTGCTACTGAAAAAGCCAACTCACCCTGCAGAGTTGGAGATATTTACTCCTGCCTGTGTCTGGGCACTGATTCCTCCATCTCTTTGCAGAGCTGGGCTGTGCTGTGCAGCAGTTGAGGCTCCCTAGGAATCATGGACCACTGGCCCTCAGGGCTTCTTTGCCCTGCGATGTAATGAGCAGTTCAAGTGATGATGGCAAGAACCAAAACCCCAAAACTCTGTGAAATGAAGGGTTGACTGGCAGGTTTTGGCTGAGATTGGCTGAAATTCCTACAGGTCAGGTGGCAGAGGGGAAGAGGAGAAGAGCTTGTAATTAAAATTTCTGAGCTTTCATCAGGAATAAAAGCAATAAACCAGCAACATTTTTCCCCCACCAGTATATCCCCCTGGTGCTGATTGCCAGACCAGTTCCTTGGTGATTTACTGGAACCAGATAAGGAGGAGGAGAGGGATCCTCCTGGGAGCTGTGCCTTTTTGGCAGCTAAGCCCCAGTTGTGGAGGCTTTAACTAACAGTTTAGTCTACAGTTGTACAGAAGTAACATCCAGCTCTTGCTTGGCTCCAAGATCCAATGATGGAAAGCCTGTTTGCAAGGAGGGAGGACAGGGTGACCTGCCTGATGGAGAGGAATGTGCAATTTGCTTGTCTGCAGTCACATCACTCTTATTTTTCTTCCAACACCCTGCCTTGGTGTCTTCTGTGGGAACCTAATGGGAAGCTTTGCAGTGGTGTTCCAGTGCTCTTTGTAATGCAGTTACTTGCCAAGTTCTCCACCAAATGAAACTTCTTGTGGGGTTGAGCACTAATTGTGTGGCCAGAGTACCTGCCCAGGGTCACTGCCAGGTGGCTGTGGACTTCTCCCTGTGCTGCACAGGGTGCTTTTTATAGCTGCTGCCCTGTGGCACAGGGCTATGTGTTGTCTGGAGCTGGACTTCCCTTGCGAGGGTGACAACAAGAGGTTGTTCTTTGCTGAAGGTTGTCCCTGGTCTCCCTCATTAATGTTCCCTAAGCATCACCTTCCCTTTTCTTCCCAGCTCCTGAATGTATTAGCATAACCTTCAACTTCAGTCACTTTTATTTCTCAGTCATGGCATGTATCCTTTCCCTCCTTTGGCACCACCACGGCTCTGAGTCACTTTTCTGGGTGCAAGTTCAAATGTCCATGATCTTGGGTTGGCAGGATGCCCAAGTACAAGGAGAGAGTCACTTTGCCCTTCCAAATCAAGTTTTGAGTTAATTATCTGTTTACTTGGACAGAGTGTGTCCTTGCATGTGGGGAAGATAATCTTGCCATCTGGATTAGGGTCAGAGGAGTTCAGAGCTTTGGCACAGCAGTGGGAGGCAGGGAGGGATGGGTGGGGATCCCCAGGGGAAGGACAGGGGCCATAGGGCTGCCTGGGTATTTGAGGGCTGCATGTTCATCCTTGTGCTGCCACAGACTCTGGGTATGGCTGTGGGCAGGTCCCAAATCGCTTAAACTCTGCCTTGGAAAGTGTAAAGGAGCAGTTCAGGGAGATGGAAGTTAAACTGGGGGGGATCATGGAGGGGACTGGGAAGCCAAAGGCCCAGGAAGAGATGGATAGTAAATCCAATCTGCGGTGGAGTAAATCAGAAGTATTCATCATTTGTGTTGTAACAACCTGTTGTGGGGATGCTCCAGGGAGTTGGTGCCACAGTCCTGCTCTGTGGTTTATCAGCACAGCAGTGGGGCCAGGGCATCCTGTCACCTTGTAGGAAAGAGGGAGGAAGCCCCAGATCTGTGGGGTGACTTAACAGTGGGGTCATCCCTCAGTACACCCCAGGGGTTCTGTGGTGAGTAAGGGCTTTAGTAAAGGCTGGCCATGACTATTGCTGAGTATTGTTGAGTATTGCTGGGGTGTCAGTAGGAGCCTGATTTGGCTCCTTGGCTGGAGTGTGGGGCTGCTCTGATGCTGCTGGCAGAGGGAAAGCAGAAGTACTTCAGATGGATCAGCATGGATACAACAGGAAGGGAGAAGCTTGGTGGGACACCTTGGGGCACAGAAGAACCTCGCAGAGTTGTGGTGCAAGGCCTCTATCCAAAGACTTGTTGGGCAGCCTTGTGCTCCTAAGACTAAGTGAGAAGCAAAAAGCATTTTCTGGCTGTCCTTTAGTGCTGTCCCATGTGGCTGCTGGTGGTGCTCATTGTTTTTCCTTGCTCACAGTGCCTCTGACTGCCATGGAGGAAACCAGCATGGACCCGACCATCTCCGCTGCTGACAGCACTGCACAGCAGGACTCTCTCTTCAGCATGATGGACGTGTTCCTCATCTCCCTCATCACTGGACTTTTTACCTACTGGTTCTTCTTCCGCAAGAAAAAGGAGGAAGTGCCTGACCTCCCCAAAATGCAGTCAGTGTGAGTAACACCTCTCAGGCTGTGTGGCACTAGTGGAACTTTTCTCTCTTGCGGTGGGTTCTGGGAGGCTCAGCTGGATTGTGGGAGGTCGGTGAGGGGGCGTTTCTCTGCTCTCAGCTGCTGTGTGTTCTGCTCACAATGCAGAGATCCCGGTGGAAGAGCCAGGCTGCAGTTCTGCCTTACCCCACCGTGTGGCCCAAACTGGGAATTGGCCTTTCCCGAGCAAGGCAGGAAAGCCTCTGGCTGTACTACAGAACTCTTAGGGATTTATTTCTCTGTGTTTTCTGATAAAAGTCACGTTGAGGTAAATCTGGAGAAAGGTTGCTTGCTCTTAAATAAGTTTCCTATTGGAGATTTTATCTACCCTTGGCTATGAAGGAAAGGAATAGTCTTGGGGAGCTGGGAGACAGTTCCTGGGATGAGCTGCTTGGGAGCTCCTGTAAAACTTGATTGGCTTTTGATGCCAGGTTACCACAGGAGTGGGAGACTGGATTTGGAGAGGGAGAGCTTTGTTCCACCCTATCTTCTGCAAAGGGCTTGGGGCCAGGAACGAGCCATGCAGGTGGAGATCTGGGTGCATTTCGTTCCTTGCCTCAGTCACATTCCAAACTTAACATCAGTTTTCTGCTGGACTTCTAACTCATTCTTTGTTTCTGGCATCACAGGAGGTTGGAAAGTACATTTTCTGGCTGGGAGGGTTTTAAAGGGCAGCAGTGTCCCTGGCTGTGCTACCTTGTGCAGATGGGTGCACACATGGCTGGCAGCAGCCCAGCTGCCTGTGCCTGCCCAGCCTTACCTTGGGAATGTGTTATGTTGGATTGCTGGGGTGCTTTCCCTCCCATGCCTGCCAGCCAGGGCTGTGTGTCAGTGCACGTGGTCGCCTCTGGAGATTGTAAGAATGGCTGTGCTGCAGTGAGAGCTGAGCTGGCTGGGGAAAGGGCACTATCCATCTGAAATGGGATCCTGGCATGGCACAGCCTGGGCTCCCGTGCTCCCCGTCCTTGTGACTGATTCTGCCCACAGCCCATCATGTGCAGCTCTTCCAGAGGCTGTGGTGACCTTGCAGAGAAGCTTTGACTTCTGGCTGTGTGTTACCACCTTGTTCTGCTGCAGAGCCTCAGCACGTGGGCTTCCATCCCAGCCTGGCTGCAGGTCCTGGCTCTGAGCTGCCTCGCAGGCACTTTGTTTCCTCTGTGGGGTCTGTGCTGCCTTCTCTGTCCCCGTGAGCAGTGGCTGGGAGGGAGCAAACTGCTGTTTGTGGAGATGTGGAGCAGCAGCACCTCCTGTTGCCGATAACCAGAGAGGTGAGGTTGTTCAGCAGGTTGTCTGACACACTTTGGAAAAGTGTCAGCCAGGCAGGTGTGGAGTGAGAGGAGGCTGTGAAGTGGTTTTTCCCTGTACCTGCTTCAGCCCTGCTGTGGACATTGTATCAAGCTGGTCCGAGGGCAGCGTGACTCTGAAAGCCAAGGCTGTGGCTGGTGGCACATCCATCCTTCAGGACAGAGACAGTGACTTCCTGCAGCTTTTGCAGTGGGATTTTATGGGACACCTGGAACTGGGAAGAAAATTGGTGGGAAAACAAGCTTGGTCAGCCTTGGGTTTCCTTCCCTCTTGTAATCCTTGAATCTGGAGTGGAGTTTCCTTTCTGATGAACAAGCAAATCAGGATCACACTGTCAGCCTCTGCCTGTGGCTGGCTGGATACGGCAGGTGGGCCCCTGGGCGGGCAGGGAAGCTGTCCCAGACCCATGAAGGCAAGGAAGCCTCAATAGGGCTGTCTCTGGTTGGAGTGGAGAGCCTTGACCTTTAGAGGGGTTGCATTTCTTCAGCTCGTTCTCTGCAGCTCTGCCAAAGTGTCCTGAACTGCTTTATCTGATGGCATTGGATGATGGTTTCTGTTGTGTCACTTTGGCCCCCCAGCTTCAGCCTCAGAACGCTGGAGGATGAAGGTGCTGAATAACAGCTCAGACACATCACAGTGACTGCTGCTTTAGTGATTCGTTTGCAATTGCTGAAGGGTGGAAGCAGAGTCTCTGACCTAAACACAGCATCCAGCACCTCAGTGCTCTTCTGGGGATTTTGGGAGCAGCTCCGCTTCATAAAACCACATCAGCTCAGCAGGATCTGCAGAGGAAATGCCACTGTTGTTACTGCCCTTGGTTGTGGAAGAGCAGATGTGTGGTTGAGATGCCCTGTTCTGGATGGCAGCTGGGCTGGGTTCTCTCTGTGTGGCCTGGGAGTCATCATGACCTTGCCCCAGCAATGCATCTCCGGGTTCAGCCACAGCTCAGAGAGGGATCAGGCTGCTGATCTTCACCCTTAGGCCAAGTGGAGCTGTTTTCCTGCCCACAGTGCCACAGAAGGGACAGAACCCAGCACACGCGGTGGTTTTCCCACATATGAGGTGTCCCGTACCTGTGACGTGTAACACGTGTGTGTGGGCCAGGCTGGGATCCCACTGACTGAGCATTGCTTGTGTTTTGACCATTTTCAGACTTAATTAAAACCACCAGAGCAGCAATCCCTGCAGCCTGCTCTGCAGATGTCTTTAGGGAGAGCAGCTCTGGATCGCCACGCAGCCACGGCCACCGCGCTTCCTCGCAGGGCCATTGCTGGGGAATGCAGGAATTTATTTTTGCTCTTTGGCTGCTCCTCCTCTGCAAGTTTCTCAATCATAGATTTCTTTTCCTGCTCCTCTCCCCACTCTGCAGACAGTCATCCTGGGGAGGTGCAGGTGGGACAGCCATTGGTATGCTGAGTGTCACCCTCTCCCTTCTCCCGCCTCTTTAACATTGTTTGGGACAGAAACTGGCTTATCTCTATTCTGCAGCTATGCAGAAATCCATTCCCTGGTACTTGTAGGGCTTCCTGTGGCAGGAATTGCTCCAAGTCCTCAGCCTGATTAGCTCTCTGCTGCCTGTGTGTGTGAGAGAGACCATCTCTAATTTAATTTAATAGGATCCTGAGGAAAACAAACTCCTTTGAGCTGCCTCCGTAATGGCACTGCCATAGTTACCCGAAGCGTTGCTCACGCAGTGTCTGGAATCGTTTCATTCAGCTACAGCATCAAGTTTTTTCTTTTTTCTTTTTTTTTTTTTTTTTTTNCTGTCTTAAATTTTTTTTTTTTTTTTTTTTTTTTTTTTTTTTTTTTAATAAAAGAATATATAAAAGCAGCTGTGATATAAACAGTTTCCAAGGGAACGAGGCTGGGGGAGGGTTTTGTGTCCCGTCCCCTGCTCCGTGCGGATGGGAGAGGGACGTGTGCTGCGGAGGATCCTGGGAGGTTTCATTCTCCACTCCTAATTCCTTTCTGCCACCGCTGCCAGATGTTGCAGTTTCTCAGGACTGCGCAGATCCACTCAGTAACTTCCAAAGCCCCACCACGAGGATCGGAGTGGACGGGACCACTCCTGCTATGACCCGTGCCGGGACCTTTTGTGCCGGCTCTCTTCTCCTCAACAAAAGGCTGACGCTTGGTTTTAACGCCCAGGAGGAGCAGAATGGAAAGGCCTGTGTGCGTGTGGCTCCAGAGCTAAGTTAGATCCGTCCCCCCACAGCTCCCCTTGCAGACACACGGCCGCCCTGGACTCTTTGTCTGCCTCCTCCCTGCCCTGCCATGGGCTGTGTGTACTCGGCTCCGCGGGAAGAGCCGGCCATGGCCAGGTGAGTTACTCTGCCCCAGGGGCTGGCGGGATCCTTCCAGCTCCAAAGCTGGGTGGAGTGGGTGCCTCCTCCCTCTGCGACAGGAGGAGAAGGAAGGGGAGAGGCTCTGCTTGGAAGCAGGCTGCTCCAGAAGAGACCCTGCTGTCGGTGCTCAGTTTCTGTGCAGCATCCGGGCTGCACCCTCACTTCTGGATGTTAGCTGTGCTTTCAGCAGGAAAGCTTTCTGAAGGAGAGGTGTTCAGCTGAAACAGACTTTGGTATTCTTGCTGAGCTGTTGGAAGCATCCTCCCCTGTCCTTTCTTTCTCCTGGAACCAAGTGACAGAGAGCGCTGGGAGTTGTTAGTGCTGTGGGATCTCACCAGGGGTGGAAGAGCTGTACAAGCTACAGGCTCACTCTGACAATGGGGTTGATCCCCTTCCCTCCACCCAGTGCTTCTTCTAGTGCTTGTAGCTGCCACCCTGAGCTGTCTAAGCTGTAAGAGCAGTCCTTGCTGAGGACAAACTTTCTCTTCCAAGTTTCCCTGGCAGAGCAGCGAAAATGAGTGTAATTTCTGCCTTTGGTGCCTTGTGTGTTTTTGCTGCTCAGATTTTCAGGCCACCCTGATGAAGCAATTTCAGGGAGTTGTGTAGCCTTTTTTCCAAAGCCAGGCTCATTATTTCTTCTGTATCTGAGCCACAGCCTGTTCTCCAGCACTCACTTCAGTGCAGGGTTACCTCCTTTGAAAACGGACGAGCTCCATGTGCTGCTCCCTTTTCTCTTCCAAAGGGAGCTTTTTGAAAGGATCTAAAAACTTTTCTTTTTCTCCTCTTTTAAAAGCATTTCATTTAGTAGTTAAATCAACAGTTGTTTTAATTGGATCTCATTTGCAGAGGGCAAGAATTAAAGAAGTTCACCAAAGAGCCAAAAACTAAGTGAGAGCTGTGTCTTGAGAGCTCTCCTGAGCCCCTCTCCTGGCTGCAGCGTGGGCAGGGCTGGGGCTGCTCCCCTAAGATATTTGTGATATCCCAGCTCCCAACAGGGGACAAATGACAACATGGGGAGACTGTTAACTGCTGAGAGAGCCAAGCAAGGGTGTGAAGCAGCTCTCCTGGGGAGCTTCTCGGGGTCAGCTTTGCTTGTCCTTTGTGTGTGCTTTGTCTTTTGCATGAGACTGTTGGTGCTCAGAGCTGTCAGGCCCAGTTACGAAGCTCCTTGATCCCTTTGGGTAGCAAGGGGTGCTCAAAGGGATGTTTTATGGACATCCCCCACCCTGCTGCTCTGCGTGTGTGCGCTCTCTGCAAATGCCTCGGCACATCCGCAGGATCCCTCCCTCTGGGCTACAGAGCTGAGGAAACTGTTAGCAAGCTCTTCACATTCTCACATGGGCTGGAGCCAAAACCTTTTTTTTTTTTTTTTTTTGCCTGGAGGCTTCTCTCTTCCCACAGGAGATCCAGTCTTGCATTCTTCCACTGTGGAATGGGAACGGGTCCCACGTTTGTCTTCCCCGCTACCAGAGTTTTGGTGGGGAGGACAGCAAGGGAGCTCCTGTCCTTGCCTGCTCTGAGAAGCTCCCAGCACCTAATCTGACCATAGCCGTGGTCACCTCTGCTTGTAAGGCTCCCAGAGTCCCCAGGGCTGGGCTGCTTTCACTCCATGGCACTGAAAATCCAAAGATGTGCTAAGGACAGCAAAGCTCTTCTGGCTCCCTCCCTAACAGGGCAGCAGTGTGAACCCTCACCTCCGTGTTTCTGACTCTGCTGGGGTTTCTCCCCCTTCCAAGCTAGGGAAAACCATGTCCATACAATAAAGGAAATGTTCTGTGCAGGAGATCCATCCTGGGAATGGGAACCCAGCATGGAATGAGCTCCACAGGACCTTGGCTGGCAGTGGTTGCCTTGCTGGGAGCTCTGTGGGTCTGACCAGCTGCGTGTGCCTGCTCCACAGGGCTCTCCAGCTCTGGGGCTCATGTCTGGCATGCTGTTCTGAGGTTGAAACAGCTGATTTTTAGCCCTGTTTGACTTCACATTTGGGGGATGTGCCCTGGGGAGCATGGCTCAGGACTGATCCTGCCTGCCCATGGTGGTGTGGGAAGCAGGGAGTTTTCCATTCCCTTCTTTCAAACCGTGGCTCGGCCCCTGGGTCTTATCTGGAGACCTGCTCCTGTGAGATCCTTTAACCTGCTCAGCTGTGAAACCTCTCAGAGCAGTTGATAAAGGTTTCCTGGTGGGCAGGGCTGTGTGCCTGGGCTTTTCCTGGGGGAGGATTCACTGATGGGGGTCAGGCAGGAGCTCAGCTTTTCCCCTCTGCTCCAAGTCCCTGCTCCGTGGTTGTGTGCAGAAGCCCTGAGACAAGGTGAATAACAGTGGTCAGTGGACAGTCACACCATTTTGGGCAGCTTTCCTGAGGTTTGGAGGCCACTTTTCCCCCACTTGCTTATTCCTGACCTCAAAAATGAGTGTGCTCATCTGAAAAGAGGTTCCTCCTGTCTTTCAGAGTAGCTCCAGTGAGAGACAGCAGCTTCATTGAGAAGATGAAGAAGACGGTAAGATGCTTTTCTGCCTCCAAGGGGTGCTGGGAAGGTGGGGGAGCTCATGTCCATCCCAGTTTCCTCTGGAAACTGTCAGTAGGAGGAGCTGGTTTGGATACAGACACATGGCTGCTGCAGAGAGCATCCAGAGGAAGGCTGTGTGAGCAGCCAGGAATAGCTCTTTTAGCCTGTGCCTGAGAGTTCTTCTTAGAGAAGAAATTAAAGTGAAAATTTGGTGGTGGAAAAAAATAATGTAATATGAGATCAAAGTCAGAAGGGAAATGGGAGAGACTTTGAAGTCATTGGCTGGCAGTTGTTTATCTGGGTGGTTGGTTCCCAAACTGGCTGGCTGGGGAATGGGAACTGTACACACAACTGTCAGCTTTTGACTCTGCTGGTCTGGACACAAGAGGAAGCAAGGGCTGGATGCATTTTCCATTTTACTTCAAAGTAGCTGGCTTGCAGCAGAGCAGGAGCTCTGGTGCTGAGGCACTTGCCCAGAGCCTTTGGCAAGTTCTGCATTCTCATCCAGGGTGTTCCCTGTTTCCAGGAGTCACCCTGCAGCCTCAAAGTTGAGAATAAATCTGGAAGGTTTATTCTTTGCTTTGGGTTTCAGTCTGACCTGAGTCTCCCCTCTGAGAGTGGCAAGAGTCATGTTCTCATTAGTAGCTCAGCCTTGAGTTTTCTGCCAAACTCTTGGAGTCCTGCACAAGCGCAGACTCCTGGTTGCCTTTAGGTTGCAGTCCAGGATTCCTGATCTCAGGCATTTCCTTTGTGCTTCCTCCATGCATTTGCCAAATGTCTAATCACCTTTTAAAAGGGATTTTTCTTTTTCCCCAGGGCCGAAATATAGTGGTTTTCTATGGCTCCCAGACAGGCACAGCAGAGGAGTTTGCCAATCGCCTCTCCAAAGATGCCCATCGCTATGGCCTCCGGGGCATGGCAGCAGACCCAGAGGAGTATGACCTGGTAATTTAGCCCTGACAGCCTTGGGATAGTAACAACCTTTCAGAGCCCCCTAAAAAAATCCAATGACCCTGGCCAAGGGACAGTTGTGTCATTTAGGGGAGAAAAGATCAGCCTGAGAGATGCAGGTACGGGCCCGATCCTTGCCATTCTACATTCTCCTGGTCCTTTAAAGCCTTGCATGGAAAATCCCATTGCTTTTCTTTCTGGTGGGGTAGAAATACTGACTTGCAGTCCAGTGAGGGTGGTTGCCTTTATTTTCCCTGCCATTTTGGGTGGGTTTGTCCTTTCCCAACCCCTTCCGTGGGAACAGGAATTGCCCAGCAGCCGCAGTGTGGGATCCTTGAAGATTCCTTCTTTCCTCTGGTTGCAGTCGGACCTGAGTCGCCTCTCTGAGATCGACAAGTCCTTGGCTGTGTTCTGCATGGCCACCTACGGAGAGGGGGATCCCACGGATAATGCCCAGGATTTCTATGACTGGCTGCAGGAGGCTGATGCCGACCTGTCGGGTCTCCGGTTTGCAGTAAGTGGCCCCACTCCAGTTTTTGTGTTGCATTTGGAGGGCCAAGAGCACTCCAGAGTGGCTTGGGGAAAGGCCCAACACGATGTCTGTGCCTTGTACACCTTGTCTGGGATGAGGTCCCTGCTGTCTTCCTGCCCAGGCTTTGTGGACACCTGCAAATGTACTTCTGGAGGCTTTAAATGCAAATGCCAGAGTTCGCTCTCCACTCCCTGAATCATGAGGGTTTCCTGGTATAAACAGCCCCAAACAGCCCTGCAGGCACTGAATACAAGTCTGTAAATGAGCTACAGGCTGCTGCTGCTCTTCAGAAGCTAATTGAGCAGCCTGGGGCCAGATCTTCTCCCACAAATTAAATCACTTGGAGGAGTGTAGCTCTCTTCCCGTGCTGAGATGAATAACTGGCTGAGAAACAACCACCTCACCTAAGCCCTGGCCAAATACCTTAGGCTGCATAATATTGCAAATGAGAGTAAAATCAGCTGGTGGAGATGTGAGGCTGCTCTGTGTGAAGCAGTGAGCAAGCATTTGCTGTGTGGTTTGTGGGAGGCAAAGGCCAGCAATGGGTCTCCAGGCAGTCCAGGTTCTTACTGGTCCTATGAGGAGATGTGCAGGAGCTCTTGGAAGTGCATCCAGGCTCAGGGGAGGTGCTGGTGCCCCCTGACCACACACTCTCCAGTGGCAGACTCTTCCTGGAGAGCTGATGGGGGAGCTGGGTCTCACTGGATGGAGAGGTCTCACTGTCTTTCTTCCGCATCCTTTGTGGGGTGATACCTGGCCAGAGGATGTCAAATGCATGGGGAGAGTCCACCTCCTGCTTCTCCATGCTCATGAGTGTTCCCTTCCAGGTCTTTGGGCTGGGGAACAAAACTTATGAGCACTTCAATGCCATGGGGAAGTACGTGGACAAGAGACTGGAGGAGCTTGGAGCCCAGCGCATCTTTGAGCTGGGGCTGGGAGATGACGATGGCAAGTGAGTGCCTTGGGCTGAGGGGCTGGTCAGAGCTGGCTGAAAGCACCTTGGAAGCAACTTTGGCAGGGAATTGGCTCCACTACCAAGACAGAAATAAACTCCACAGGGCTGGTTGTTGGGGTTGACATGTTTTTGAGTGTGTGTGTCTGCTGTGTCTCCCACAATCAGCTCTGTGTGCGCAGGGAGGATCCTAAGGGATCCTGTGTCTGGGAAATCCCACATCAGCTTTAAATGCCCATGGGTGCAACTGGAGCAGGCTTTGCAGCCTCCTCTGCCTTTGCCCTGCTGCAGCCTGTGTGGATAAACTCACCCATTGCAGTGAAGGAGGCAGGTTAATCTCCTTGGGAGGTGTTTTATGGTGGGAGGCAGCAATTTTCCAACTCGGACAATGATATTTTCTTTTTTTTTTTTACCTCTCTGTGTTCACCTGAGCACCTTGAGACATTACATCAACCTGTGGCTCTACCTCTAAGGTCTGCAGGGCCTTATGGGAGGGATATGCCATGTGTGGAAGGCTCTGAGCCTGGAAAAATAAGCAGTGCCACGGTGGAATTGTGACCTTTTAGGAAGGTCACCTCGTGCCAGGGGTGGACAACGGGGAGCTGAGTTTTTTAAAGACTGAGCCTAAATAACAAAGCCTTCCTTGGCAGACCTGGGGAAGGGAGGGGTGTCTGGTGTAGCAACAGTTCCCACTCAGTGCTCTGCAGGTACTTTCCTGGTGATCTGTGGGCATGTGGAGGTACCAAAGGTGCCTGGGTCTAAGCCAAATGCCTTTTCCCACAGTGCTGGGAGGAGGACCATAGGGATCTCAGGTGGCTTCCCTGGGAATGGGGCTGGATTATTGACTCTCTCTCCTGCCCTGTCTAGCCTGGAAGAAGACTTCATCACCTGGAGAGAGCAGTTCTGGCCAGCAGTGTGTGAGCACTTCGGGGTGGAGGCTACAGGAGAAGAGTCCAGGTGTGTTTGGGAGCAGCTCTTCTTGGGTGTCAGAGACTGGCCACCTCTGACTGGTGGCTGTGCCATCAGCCCTGGGCTGCTGTTCCCTTTCCTCTGCACTGCCTCCCCTTCAGACTCAGGGAGGGCACAAGTGACATATAGCAGGGAGTGGGGCTCTTTGGCCTGAGCCTGTCCTGGTATGAGTCTGAGGCCAGCTCTGGATTCCTGTCCTGGGTGGGGAGATGATGGGTTTGGTTCCTTGGGGGCTGGCTGTGCTGGTTGTGAGGCTCCAGGGAGGCTGAGGGTTCCCCCTGCTTTGGGCTTTCTGCAGAGTCTGCCTGGTCCCTCATGTCTAGAGAGGGGCAAAGGGGTGGAATTTGCATTTGTTCTCGAGCAAAGGAGATGATGGTTCCAGCTGTACCTTGTGGGTTCCAGTTTGACTTTCTTCTCTTTTCTCTCCCCTTTCCCCCCCAGCATCCGGCAGTACGAGCTGGTGGTGCACACAGATGTGAACATGAACAAAGTCTACACGGGGGAGATGGGCCGACTCAAGAGCTACGAGAACCAGAAGCCGTGAGTGCCAAAGCCCCTGGCAGGGTCTACGTAGGGCAGGTCTTGCCTGGTGGCTCCTTGATGTTTCTAACAGCACCTGCTGTGCAGGCAGTGCCATTCCTGCAGGTCTCTGCCCACAAGAAATGGGCTCAGATCTCCACCAGGACTCTGAGATTCGCCAATTAATGAATCATTCGTGGTGAGGAGATGGCTGTGGTCATGTGTGCTGTTTGGCTGGTACATCCACAGCATCTGTCCTGAGCCTTTCCCTGCCTGCAGTGGCCAATGCATGATGGCTGCTGGCAGTATTGCTGTGGGGAGATGGGCTTTAAACATGAATTCCAGCCTGAAATATTTCTTTGAGATGTGACAGTGCCTCCAATCCAGTTCTGTCATGTGTCCTTAATGGGACAGAAGCTGTTGACTGCTGGGCTGTGCTGAGAAGGAAAAGGATCTGTTTTCTGTGCCAGTGTGGGGAGCAGCAGGATCATGATCTGTTTTCTGTGCCAGTGTGGGGAGCAGCAGATCATAATTTGGTTTGTGCTGTGGTGCAGTGTGCTTTGGAACAGGAACCAAATCATGGGAGCCTGCTTTGGAGTCAGAGGGAACATCCCTGGATAGGAGGAGCTCCATGAGCCTGCAGGAGGGTATCCCAGAACCCCTTTGTCTTTCCTTCCAGCCCATTTGATGCCAAGAACCCCTTCCTGGCCCGGGTTACGGAGAACCGCAAGCTGAACGAGGGCGGAGAGCGACACTTGATGCACCTGGAGCTGGACATCTCCAATTCCAAAATCAGGTAGTTCCCTGGGGGAGACTGCTCCCCTGTTTTGTCAGGAGCAAAGAGCAAGGACGTGGCACCAGCCTCATCCAGCACTTCAGAAGGGGACCTTGCTCCTTTACACTGCCCCTTTGGGCTTCTGTACCAGGTACCCTCTACCAGGACTTGCTCCCAGCTCTTGCACTGCTTTGGGTCCATCCTGTCCCATCCCACATCCCTGTCCTACCTGAGCAGTCCCAGTTGCAGGAATTCTGTAGAAGTCACTCAATAAATGAGAGGGAAGCTGAGCTGTGAGAGAAGGGAGAGCTGGGGTTTGCTCTTGCCTGTATTTGCCTGGTTTAGGTGTACAAGCATAGGGGGAATAAAGCCCTGTTCTTAAAACCCTCTCACTGGCTTAAATTCCTTAAATTGTTAGGAAGTCATGAATCCAGGTGGCTTAACATAACAACTGCAGAGGTTTTGAGGAGCTGTGCTCTGTTCTGTTGGGAAATTGACCTGTCCTTGTTGGAACTCCTGCAAAACTGCTGTTAACCTGGGAAATCCTTGTAAAAACCCTGGGAAACCATTATCCCACAATGTCACTGCTAGCTCTGTGGATCCTGATGGTGCAGGTCCTGTGCATCAGACCTCAGTGTTGTCCTGCTGCCTCTTGCACCAGCCCCCTTGTCTTCTGGCTGAGCTGCTGGGGGTGGTCAGGAAGTGGTGCAGGTGTTCCATGTGCTCTCCTGCTGCTCTGTGCCAGGTACGAGTCCGGGGACCACGTGGCTGTGTACCCAGCCAACGACTCCTCCCTGGTGAACCAGATTGGTGAGATCCTGGGCACGGACCTGGACACTGTCATGTCCCTAAACAACTTGGATGGTGAGTATGGATGACCCCTGAGGGTCTGCAGTTCTCCAGCTGTGGCCTCTGTCCTTCACCCTCAGGTCCCATGGGCCACCTCCAGATGCCCCACGGCCCCTCTCAGTGTTGTGCTGTTTTAGCAGGGGCTCAGAGCCTGCTTGCTGAGATCAGCTGAAGTGGGTCAGTTGTGAAACGTGTTTAGTGAGCCCATTCAACAACACATTATGTAACAGCACACTCCTAATTATGGAGCATCAGCCCACCAGAGCATCCTTCAGCAGCCCTAGGGCTCCTCAGAGCCCTGAGTGTGTGAGATGTTCTTTTTCAGTCCTGGGAGGAGGCACAGGCTTGGGGACTGAACTGCCAGCAGGGAGCACTTGTGCTGATCCAAAGAGCTCTTCCTGGGTAGCATTCCCAGCAGAGCCAGCCTCTGGCAGGAGGGAGATGGCAGCTGCTGCCCATCACAGTCCTGGAGCAGCACAGCCAGACCTGAGGCAGCAGATGTGCTGGCCCAGAAGCCTGAGAGAGCTCCTGGTTTCTCGAGAGGAAGTGGATTTAATGCAGTGCTGGAGCCTGTGGCCTCCTGTGCAGTGTCCTGTGCTGTCCAGCCTCACACTGTCATTCCTGTCCCTTACGGGCCTCTCAAGGCTGAACAGAATGGCTCCAGCCTTGACTGCTGGCACAGCTGTACATGGCTGACAGAGCCTAAGGACACTTTTGAGGCCAGATCTGATGGAGGTGTAAGTGTGTGAGGCCAAATTAGCCATGGAGGGCAGCCCCCTGCTTAGTCTGGGGGTTTGCTGTGCTGTGCCTGCACATCTCGGGGCAGGGAGCCCCTTGGGGAGCACAGAGTATATTTTTTTTGCTGCTAAACTGTCAGGCAGCATCTGTGAAACACAAAATGGGCTATTGGAAGACGGAGCTGCCTGGGAAGGGAAGTGATTGAGTGTGGAGCTGGGGCTCTGACCCGCAGGCTGCTCTCTCCTCCCTGAAGCCCACTCTGCTCTGTCTCCAGCCCCTCACTGTGTGTAGCAGCCGGCACAAAACCTCTTAACATAACAGCACGAGGTGGATGGTTTTTAATTTTTCTTTCTCTCCCACTTCTCCAGAGGAATCCAACAAGAAGCACCCCTTCCCCTGCCCCACGTCGTACCGGACAGCCCTGACCTACTACCTGGACATCACCAACCCTCCCCGCACCAACGTCCTCTACGAGCTGGCCCAGTACGCCACGGACGCCGGCGAGCAGGAGCGCCTCCGCAAAATGGCCTCGTCTGCTGCTGAGGGCAAGGTGGGAGCACTGCCCTTCCCAGCTGGGCTGAGCTGGGGGCTGGGGGATCCCCAAAAGGCACCCAGAGAGCCGAGGGGGCCTGTGCCAGCCGTGTGGGGAGGTTGTGACGCCTGTGCCCTCCTTGCCTGCAGGCGCTGTACCTCAGCTGGGTGGTGGAGGCCCGCAGGAACATCCTGGCCATCCTGCAGGACATGCCCTCCCTGCGCCCCCCCATCGACCACCTGTGCGAGCTCCTGCCCCGCCTGCAGGCCCGCTACTACTCCATCGCCTCCTCCTCCAAGGTGGGTGTGCTTCCAGCAGGGAATGAGTGGGGCTGTGGAGGGACCGTTTCAGCTGCAGCTCCCCTCAGCTGGGAGCTGGACACGGGGAGCTTCTCCTGGTGACATTTGCCATGAGAAGGGCAGATTTAGTGATCTCCATGTATGGAGTAGTCCCAGCTTCCCACAGGGTCTGTGGAGAGTCCCACGCTGCAGCCAGCTGTGCCCTGATAGCACCACACTCTCTGGAGCCCTGCTCCTCTTTGCCCGCTTGCCTGGCAAGATGGCATTTTAGGGGCTGGTCAAAAGTCACTCTTGGCAGCCTCCAGGGAAGCTCAGTGGTGCCGTGATGAGTTGAGGACAAGACAGAAGCCCCATGAAGAATAGCTGCCCCAATGTTAACATGAGGTTAAACTTCTCCCCGTTCCTGAGCACAAGGAAGCAGTGTGGGGCTCCCGGGGCTCCTTCTCTGCCTGGTTCCAGCATCTCTTCCCTGCAGGTTCATCCCAACTCCATCCACATCTGTGCCGTGACGGTGGAGTACGAGACCAAGACGGGCCGCCTGAACAAAGGGGTGGCCACCAACTGGCTGAAGAACAAGGTGCCTGAGCAGAACGGGAGCAGCTCTCTGGTGCCCATGTACGTGCGGAAGTCGCAGTTCCGGCTGCCCTTCAAGCCCAGCACGCCCGTGATCATGATCGGGCCGGGCACGGGCGTCGCCCCCTTCATCGGCTTCATCCAGGAGCGGGCCTGGCTGAAGCAGCAAGGTCAGTGCCCAGGAGCTCCCCCGAGGGCTGGAGCTGCTGCCGGACTCTGTGGGGGCAGTTGGTGCCTCCAGGGTGCAGCTGTTGCTGGTGGGGCCAGCCAAAAGCAGAGTGCTGGGGCAGGGTGAACAGAGCTGAGTGGTTTTGTCCACAGGAGGATGTTTGTCCTGCTCTTGGCCACAGAAGATGTTTGGGGGTGGACAGACCTGGGGCACTTCTCTGACCTCTGCCCCCTCCACGCCTCCAAATAACCACAGTCAGGTCACTCAAGACTCGATTCTAAAGCTTGTGGCCACTTCTGGGAATCAGTCCTGAGCTTCCCCATGTAACCAGAAACCATCGTGCAGCTCTGCAAGCCCAGGGAGGGGGAGAGCACAGAGTTGGGGGCTGCTGGGGGTGTCAGGACAAGGGGAGGTCGGGAGGGGACAGGGCTGGGGGCTGGCAGGGCCCAGCTGATGGGGGCTGTGTGACCCTGCAGGCAAAGAGGTGGGCGAGACGGTGCTTTACTATGGCTGCCGCCACGAGCACGAGGACTACGTGTACCGGGAGGAGCTGGCCCGCTTCCAGAAGGAGGGAGTCCTCACCCAGCTCAACGTGGCCTTCTCCAGGGACCAGGCTGAGAAGGTACCACACTCTTCCTCCTGCCACTTGTTCCTGCTGCCCACCATCACTCCCATGACAGGCAGGAGCACCCAGCACTTCCTCTGTCTCCCAGAGCCATGAGCACAGCCTTGCCTTCCCTCCCTGTCAAAGGTCTGTGGTGTGGGGGCTCTGCTCCTCTCTCCTCACTCCCACCTTGTTTCCTGCCAGGTTTATGTCCAGCACTTACTGAAGAAGAACAAGGAAAACGTCTGGAAGCTGCTTAACGAGGGGATGGCTCACATCTATGTGTGCGGGTAGGTCTGGGGACAGGATGGGGACTCGGGGGCAATGTTCCTATTCTCAGGAAAAGGAGTGTGACTCAGTTTCCCCAGCTGTGCATTACAAGCCCTGGGAGGATTGTGCCGTCCTGGTTCAGAGGAGGGCAGGGGTGAGCAAGCCCTCTGTGTCCAGAGTGGGAGGTGCCAGGGCTCTGTGGCAGTGCTGTGGTCTCACTCACGCTCCCCGTTTGCAGCGACGCCCGGAACATGGCCCGGGACGTGCAGAACACCTTCTACGAGATCGTGTCCGAGTTCGGCACCATGAGCCAGCCCCAGGCCGTGGACTATGTAAAGAAACTGATGACAAAGGGCCGCTACTCCCTGGATGTGTGGAGCTAAGAGCGGGGCTGGCAGGGCCGGGGAGAGAACAGCTCCCCAGGCGTGGGCCAGGGGAGCTGGCAAGTGCCTGCTCGCCCACTGCTGCTGTGGGTGACGGTGTCGTCCCCAGCCCACGGCTACCCCGGTGTCATTCCCAACCCTTCCTGGGCCTCAGCAGTCCCTCGGGGCAGGCTGTGCACCCAGGGGGTGGAAAGGGTTGAGAGGGGCAGGGGGGTAGCTCAGGCTGCTGTCCAGGAGCTGCGGTGCCACCGGCACCTCAGGGTGCACCCCATGGCACCCCCAGGGACATCAGGGACACGGCCGCGGTAGGGCAGGAGGGACGGACACTGCCAGGGAGCCCTTCCCTGAGCACGAGGTGTTGCCTTATCCCCGGGGCTGGAGCCCCCCCTGGCCTGCAGGGACAGCAGCGGGGTGGAGGGGCTGTGCTCAGGCTGGGATTTTGGCTTTGCCTCCCTCCTGCCACCCGTTTGCCCAGCTCTGGGATGTGGGGCTGGCAGCTGGCTCTGGGCACAGAGCTGTCCCATGGCCCCACCAGCGTATCCTGCTCCATTCCCGCTGCCCGCCCTCGCTCCAGCACCAGCGGGAAGCTCCTCTCCCTCTGGAATCCACCCGGTTTGGGAGGCGGGGTCTCAGCCCATAGCTCCCCTGAGCCCAGCCCCTCCCTCACACCATGTACGGTCATTTTTTAAATACGGTTTTTATTTTGAACATCTTTGTGATTTAAGCATGGAAAAAAAAAAAAAGAAAAAAAAGAAAAAACAAACCCGACTTTCAAGCTGTCCAATGATTGTAAATTATTTAAATACATTTGCCCTTGGAATAAAAATCCTGTGTCTGCAGTTTGCTTCCTGCATTCTCTCTGCTCAGCCAGAGGGAAGGAGGAGGCAGGAGGAGCAATGGATGATAACTGGGAGGAAATTTGGGGATGTGGTGGCAGCTCTGGGTTTAGGCTGAGCTGGGGGCAGCCCCTACCCTGAGTGCTGGGCTGTGGGGCAGGGGGGAGGATGGCAGTGGGGGGCTCTGGACTGGGGTGCAGCTGTGCCCAACTTGCTCTTTGGTTCTTCCAGAGCTCCCAGTGCTAGTACAGCTGGTACAGGGTGTCTCTTCCCCACCTCCAGGGACACTGAGGTTCTCCTGGGCTTCTTGGGTGGCCACAGTTCTGGCCACAGCCTGTGCAGACCAGGGTGCCATGGGGAGGAGCACCCCCTGCAGCCCAGGCTGGTGGAAGGGCACAGGGAGATGACTTTTCATAAAATCATGGGCTCATTTAGGCTGGAAAACCCCTCCAAATCATTGAGTGCAACCCTTAACCCAGCACTGCCAAAACCACCACTCAACCATGTCCCCAGCTGCCACATCCACATGGCTTTTAAATCCCTGCAGGGATGGTGACTCCACAACTGCCTTGGCAGCCTCTGTCAGGGCTGGACAACCCTTTATTGTGAAGACATTTTCCTTAATATCTGATTAAACCTCCCCTGGTGAAACCTGAGGCTGTTTCCTCTTGTCCTATTGTGACAATTGTCCTATTGATCCCCACCTCCACCCTCCTTTCAGGGAGGTTGTGTCAGGACCCACTTCCTGATGAACCAAAGCCGCAGAGCAGAGTGTGGCAGCTGTTCCCAGACTGTCCCAGTGACCCGGGCCAGCTCCTTCCCTTTATTTTCACTCGTGCAGCCTCAGGAGATGCCAGCCCAGGGTGCTGCTTGCACAGCTCCAGCGTGAGGCCTGCACCAGGCTCCTGCTGCTCCCACCCTCCCGTGCCCCAGCCGCCCCTTCCCTGTGGACTGAAGGCGAGGGAGGAGCTGGGGCCCCCCTGGAAGCCAGGGCTGGGCACGGCCCCAGCTGCCCTTGCAGCTGCCCCAGGGCCTCTGCCCTCAACACGCAGGAGCTGCCCTGGGTGCAGGGCTGGGGGGGAAAGGGGGAGCCTCGAGCACCCCAGGAGCCGTGGGAGGCGGTGCCTGGACGCTGCCCTGTCCCAGGGGGGTGGGGAGCACCAGCATCCAGAGAACATCCAGTACAAGGGAGGGGAGTGGCTGTCCCAAGCATCCTGCTGTTCGGATGTGGACGGCAGCCAGGACAGGAGGTGCAGGGTGCTCCTGACTCCAGGTGAGTGACTCCAGCACGGATCCAGCCCCGTGGTGAGCACACGGACTGTCCAGGAGCAGGCCCCAAGCTCTGTCCCACACCCAGGCCTCCAAGGAATGGGATGAGACACCAGAGTCCGGACGGAATCGGGGAGATGGGGATAGGAGATGGAGCTGGTGGGGAAAAACAGTCCAGGCCCCCACACTGCCCCACTTCAATTCTCCTTCGTGTCCTGGTTCTTGTTCTGAATCTTCTGGTGGACCACACGGAGGGTGGTGAAGAAGTTGCCCAGGAAGAGGATGAAGAAGGGGAGGCCGCACATGAGGACCTGTGGGAGGAGAGGCTGGAGTCAGCAGGAGGGAGCTGCCTGGGGCACCCCCTCCCAGGGCACTGCCAGGAGCCCCCTTACCTGCCACTCCTTGCACTCGGGGTGCTGGATCATGCGGAACAGGGTGATGGCGTTGAAGAGCTGCCAGAACTGCAGGAGAGAGGAGGTTCAGGGGAGCTGCTGCTTTCAGAGGCTCAGTCCCACCCAGGTTTACACCTCTGGGTATAAACCCCCCTGCCGGCCTCGTGTGGGGGCAGTGCAACCCCATCTAGGCTCAGGGCCAGAGGGCTCCTTCCCAGAGGACTCCAGCTGGGACATTCCCCCTGTTTCAGGCCAGCTGGAGCCCAAGGTCCATGAGGAAGCCTGAGACCAGCCTTTGGCCATCAGCCTCAACGATCTGACCACGGAAGGACTGGATCCTGTGCAGCAGCAGCTCACAGCTGGAGCTCAGAAGGGCTTTGGAAGGGTTCTCACTGCAGCCCCTCTGCACCTGAGCACTCAGCAGAGCCACCCCAGCTCCTCCCCATCTCACTTCCCCAGTCGTGGAGGTGGTGGGTGCTTCGGAGGGAAAGGCTCAGCATTTGTTAGAAGCATTTCCCTGCCCCAGGCATCCCGTATCACATGGCTGTGGGAGCCTGTGGGCTCTGTGCCATGTCCAGGCCACCGAGCACAGCTGGGAATGTGGCACATCCCGCTCCCACCCGAGGTTCTGGCATCTTGCAAGGAGTGGGGCAGCCTCACCTGCCCAAAGAAGAGGAAGGGAAGCAGGAACGTGAGGCCTCTCCACATCCAGGACTGGAAGCCCTCTGCAAAGGATGAAGGTTTCTGTGAGGACCTGGAATGGGCTGGTGGAGAGGGGATGGAGCCCAGCTCCTCCAGACATGGAGCACAGGGAGGCTCAGTGCCCACACCATGCCTGGCTGAGGAGGTCCTGCCATTCCAGCCTCACTGTGGGCACTTGCAGGGGGACAGTGGCAGGGACACAGGGGCAGGGCTCTGGGCTGCAGTGGAGCTGGCCCTCAGCTCCTGCCCTCGGTGTCACAGGGGCCAGGGAGGTGACAGCCCACAGTGCCTGGGGTGTTGGAGGGATGTTTCATGTCTGAAGGAGCTTCCTGGGGAAACCTGGGATGCCCAGAGCCACATCCACTGCCACTTCACATCCTGAGGGAGCCAGCTGTGGGCTGGTGGTCCTAGAGAGCAGGAGGGGGACAATCATCCTATGGGGTGGTGCTGCCCCATAGGAGATGCTCCTCTGGGAGCTTTGGTTTGACTTGTAGCTTTTACTGTTCCTGTCACTGATAAAAGTGACCTCAAATCAAAGTGTCACCATTTCCTTCAGTAGAACTCACAGCTCCCAGTGAGCTGAGCACCAGCCTGAGACCACCAGCAAGGGGCCACCCCACTCACCCACGGTCAGATCCATGTTGTGCCTCTCTCCCAGCGCTCGCAGCCGGTACAAGCACCCGCTCTGGTAGTAATACTGCAGGAACTGCACAAAGCCTGCAAGGAGACCATGGCTGCTGTCAGGAGCTGCCCAGGGATCACCTTCCAGCCTCAGCATCATCCCACAGAGGCCACCGAGGCCAAGGGAACCGCCAGGTGAGCTGAGCAGCTGCAGCCAGGTCTCCACGTGCAGGCACTCTCAGAACCTGGGGTCAGTCCCTGCCCCAGAACACGCAGCAGCACTTACTCTGGTACATGGAGAAGGAGAGAAACTGGTTCCTGAACATCTGGTACATGAGCCCATCTGGCCTGCAGAGAGACAGTGCTGGCTGGGGGACGTGGGGCTGGGAGGGGACAGCCAGCCCTGCCTGTCCCACAGCCCCTATGGGCCCTTGGCCAGAGCAGCCCCACCATGGGACAGGGGACGCAGACTTACCACGTCAGCATGACACCTGAGAGGAAGGTGGAGACGTAGTGATGGAAAACCCACCAGCCTTTGATCCTGGAGGGCAGACACAGAGAAGCGGTGTCACGTCTGGAGCGTGAAGGCAGAGCCAAAGGCACCCTGGAGAGTGGAGCAGCCCAGCCCCAGCCACCCCACAGCTCCCAGGGCTGGTTGGGAAATGGTCCTCAGAGCAGGACCCGGGGCCTCGGGGCTGGGCAGCACCAGGGCCCTTCCAGCTCCACCTTCCCGCGCCGCCTCCTCACGGGAGGCTCCTCCTGCCCCGCTCCTGCAGCTCCCAGCAGGGTTTGCCACACACCCTGAGGAGGAGGGAGCTGCTCCCCTGTGACGGGTCCCAACTCCCCCAGCCCCCTCCCCGGGCCCAGGGGACTCACTTGGAGCCGTTGTTGATCAAGATGCTCTCGCGGATGGTGAGGGTGCAGTAGTACCACACCAGGAGGAAGTTAAAGACGGCGTCTGTCACCCTGGGTCACACAGCAGGGTGTAAAGGCACGTGCTGGGGGCACAGGCACCCTGACAGCCCGTGGGACACCCACCCCCAAGGGAAGGCACCTGCTCCCCACCACCCACCATGGCCACGGCAGCCACAAAAGCCACCCCACCTCCAGGGCAGTGTCCAGGTGCTTTACCAGGATCTCCTGTTCAGCTCTGGGTATTCCAGGATGGGAGAGAAGGGCAAGGGGGCTCTGGGAGGAGATCTCTGCCCAGCACCAAGCCAGACTCACCTGGAGTTGAGGAGGAACCGACAGGAGAAGGAGACAATGAGCAGGATGATGGTGAGGTAGAGCTTGAACTTCTCGTACTCGTCTTTATATGCAAACCTGCCGGGAAGCACAAGGACAGGCTTGGAGCAAGGAGCCTGCTGGAAATTTGTGTCCCCCCCATCCCACCTGGCTGGGTAAAAGTGATGTTCTGTTGGGAACCTCTGGGACACGCTCAGGAAGAGCCTTGCCTTGGGGGTATTTCTGAGAGCAGAGCACATCAGGCTGCTTCCACACAGCCTGAGCATCCCAAACCACCCCAACCTGGTGGGTGGCCCTGGTGGGGAAGATGGGCAGACTGGGATCTGCACACATCTCCAAGGGGAGGACTGGGGAACAGAGGGAGAGGGGAGTGACTCCTGTCTGGGCATCTCTGGTAAGGGGAAAGCTCCCAGGGGCCACAACCAACTTCTGGTGTTTCCCCAAGGGAAGAGGAGGGGACTATCCACTGTGTTTCCTGGAAGTTCCTAATACAGTGGAAACGTGGACACGGCTTCGGTGGAGGATCCCATTAACTTGTCAGAGCTAATGGTCCAGCCCAGCCCAGCAGCAGGAATGTGAGGGGGAGCCAAGGATTTGGCTGATTCTTGGGAAATGATGCAGAAAACAGCTCAGGAAGGGAATCTACACCAGGTGAGCCAAGCCAGCCCCCTGTCTGCCTGAGGGGAGCTGCTGTTCCTGGCGCCAAGGGGATCCCAAGCCAGGAAAATCAGAGGAGCAGCGAGGAGGGGCCGTACTTGGCCTGTTTGCTGAGCAGTGTCACATTCACGTTGCCGAGCACCAGACTCAGGTACAACCTGGGGAGAGAGCAGAGCGTTAGGACATGGACCTGCCTGTGCAGCTGTCCCCTCTTGTGCCACCAGTGGGGCCAGAGATGAGCCTCCAGGTGCTTCCACTCGGAGCTGCCAGGCACAAACCCTCTGGAATCCCCTCCCACGGGCAGGGGGACGGGTGGGGGAACATACACCCCACCTCCCACAGGCACTGGGGTGTTCACCAGGGCTTCTCCTCGGGCACAACCACTGTCCAAGGGTGGGTGATGGCCATGAGCAGGCAGAGGAGTGAGGGGCAGCACTGCTGGCTCCTGCCCAGGTGTCCTTTGGGAGCCCAAGTGGAGCAGCAGAGCTGTGACACCGCTGGGTGCAGGCTGACAGCTCTGGGTCTGTGCCTGCAGCGTTACAGCCACAGGGATGTGGAGGGTGGCCCTGGTGCCCCAGCTGGAGCTGAGGTGCCTTCTCACCCGTTCTTCTTTGGCAGATAGGCCTCCATCTCAAAGAACACGTTCTGCCTCTCTTTAATCAGGCTCTGGGTCTCTCGGATGGACGCTTCCTGCTCGGGAGTCGCCTGGGCTTTGCATCTGGGGAGCAAACACAGGCAGTGGCATCAGCAGAGCCCCTGTAACGTGATCAGCACGTGCTGGCACTCCACAAGTGACTGACTGGGGCAAGGACACCCCAAGGACAGGGAAGGTGGATGGGAGGCAAGTCCACAACTCCATCTGCAGGGTGAGCTCCTCTGTCAGGCTGTGATGTTGCTCAAGAGAAGGGAGCAAGGTGAGGCCAGATGGGTCTCTCAGCCTTAGGAAGGATGGGAGAGCTTTGTGCAGGAGGGGAGCAGTTCATGGTACCTGCAAAACCCTTGCAAGCTCTGAACTGCAAACAGGGCACCAATCAGGGCAGAGGAAAGGGGGGCTGGGGAAGAACAGCCTCCCCACAGCACCTGGCTGCAGAGAGGTTTGCATTTGAGACATGAGGTGAGTTCAGCAGCCCCGTCCTTGCTGCTCTCCCCTCCCGTGCTGTCACAGAGCACTGACTCACTTTTTGAGGGAGAGCGACAGCTCCTTCAGCCGCTTCTTCTGCCGGGCGATGGAGCTGGAGATCCCATCCTGGAGCTTGGTCAGCTCCTCGAGTTTCTGCTTGTACAGCTTGTGGTTGTCCTGGGAAGGAGAGACCAGCACACATTAGAGCTACTTGCCCCGACACCCCTGTCCTTGGGCCCTCTATGATGCTTTTGTTAAAAAAATGTCCTTAATTTCACCTGTGCAGCTGCTGGGTGAGAGGAGGGGTGGCTGCAGAAGGCCAGGTGTGTTTGGGGACAGCCTGCAGCCAGCCCATCTTCCATGGGGATGCCCATCCCCAACCCCAAGCAGGCTATCCACAGGATGTTCCCATGCTTGGGACACCAATGACTGCACACAGCAGATAGGAAAGACTTGGGAATAAACGTGTGTGGGCCAGGGTACAACTGTGGGCCACTCAGAGCAGTGGCTTTGAGTGCTGGGACGGGATGAGCAGCTCTTTGTGCCTCCAGGCCTCCCAGCTCGTGGCTTTGGGGCTCCACCTGAGCACCCCTGGGAAGCTGGAGGGAGCCTGTCAGTGAGCTGGACAAAGAGGACAGACTCCCAGCAGGGCTGCAGCCAAGTGCCCGGTAACCCAACCGCAGCTGGATAAGGCTGGATGCATTTCTCCACTATTTTTAGTATGAAAGGGGAGAGCTGCTGGATCAGTGCTGCTGCTCGTCCAGGTCAGTAGGAAAACAGCCTCACCTCGGCCACAGCAGCCTGAATGCCACCTCCAGCAGGGAATTACGTGCTGCTCACAACAACCCTTGGACTAGACCTTGGCACAAACAAGTTTTAACCTCTGTAGCGCTTATTAACCACTTGATCACCAGATCTTAAAAGTTGTTCCCAAAGGAGAAAGGTGAAACCGAGGGCAGAGGAGGGAAACCTTCTCCCTCTGGTGACAAGCAGCGGCAAGGAGGGAACAGATCCCAGATAGTCCCGGCTCCACAGCAGTGATTTATGTCCCTGATTTATCCGAGGACATTCCCTGCTTGACCTGCTGCCACCTAGAGTCACCTCCTTCTGTCTCTGGAGTTAACTGTGAGCAAGTGGCTTTTGTGACAAGTCCTTCAGCCGTGCCAGCATCCGAGCTCCAGGCTCGGAGACAGCCTGGATGAGGAGTCACGGCGGGAGGAGGTGTCCAAGGGAAGGGCCGGCGCTGAGTGGCTCCGGGCTCGAAGTGGGCGACCCGGGACATCCACGCAACCCCTATGGAGCAAGAGGAGGTTTCTCAAAGCCTCCCTTGCCCCAGATCTGGGCACAGCAGCGACGTGCCCGCAACAACATCCGCTTCGGCCCGCTCTCGGCGGGGAAGGAGGGGGAAAGGGAACGGGTGCAGCTGCAGCCGAGTGACCCGAGCGGCAGCAGGAGATGGTTGGCCAACCTTTCCCTTGGGTGACCCTGTGTGAGCTGAACCCTGCCCACTCCTTCTCCAGGGCAGGCAGCGCCCTGGGGATTACACAAAGCAGGTGGAAGCACCTCTGACACCAGTCACCTTCCTGGCACGGAGCCCCCGGCCAGCCCCGGCGGTGACAGGGTATGGCAGTCGGGACAAGGTGCCTGGCTGAAGCGTGCCTGGATTCCGGGAGAGCTCGGCTCTGCTGGCCGGTTTCCCTGCGGGGCTGGCTGTCTCCGGGCTGCCCCGAGCCGGGCTGAGAGGAGCGATAAGGAGTGAAACAGCATCTGCGCACCTCGTCCGGCCGTGCCACGCCAGGCACTGCCGCTCCCCGCTCCCAGCAGGAAAACCGGGAGATCTGAGGTCTCCCCGCCACGTCCACGGCGGGCTGGGGCATCAGAGCGGGGCAGCCCGCTCTTAGCCAGCCCCGCGCCCCGGCACAGCCTGGCACCCCTGCCCCGCTCCGAAACGCTTTGCCCCAAGGCACAAGGCTCGCACGCGAGGGCTGGGACACGGGGGGAAAGCGCCCGGACTCCAGAGGGGAGAGCCCAGCTGCCCGCCGTACCCGCTGGGGATGCTGCGGGACACCCGCGGGGGATCTCCCACCCCGGTGCCGGTAACCCTGGCGTGCCCCGCTCGGCCGGAGCGCTCCCTCGGCCCCTGCCCGGGGGTGCCCCGGGGCCCGCGGTACCTGGATGCGCTGGTAGCCGTCCTGCAGCTCCTCCCACTCGCGCAGGCACTCGGCGAGCGAGGCGCCCCAGGCCATGGCGGCGATGGCGGCGGCGGCGACCGGCCCGGCCCGGCCCGCGGCGACGGGCGGCGCTGGGCCACGCCCCCTTCCGGACACGCCCCTGGGCGGGGCCAGGGGGCGGGGCCTCCTCTATGCTGTGTTTCCCTGTAAATGGGAGCCTGGAAAACGCGAAATTCCCTCAAATCGCGGCCCTTCGCTGGAGCAGCGGGCTGCGTGAGGTGCGCCGGGCTCGCTCTCAGCTCGGGCAGCTCTCGGGGCGCATTCCCGGCCCTGGCCGCGCGTGTCAGAAAGAAACCCAAACCCACCGCTAAATCCCAAACACGGATTGCACACGGAGTGCTGCAAAGCCAGGGAGTGTTTTGTGTCGTGTTTTATTTTGTGATGTCAAAGAACAGAATTCGCAGTGCTGTAAGAGAGCACGATACTGAGTTTAGGTTTCCTGTGACAGCACCGAGGCTTTAAAATTACCAGCTGTGCCCAGAGGTTTGGTTTTAGGATTAGAAGGCAGCAAATGGGAAGGGTGGACTTGCAAACAATCCAGCCAGCGAGTCTGTGAGAGGCCGTGGTAGCTGAGGAGGCACTCACAGGGCACAGGGACTTCTGAAACAGGGAAATTCTGTTGTCACGTCTCCGGGCTGGAAGTGGGCACTGTCAGACTCTAAATTTACCATTCCAGACCATGGATAACAAACCTGTACAGAGATAACCCTACTGACTGCCCCACGGCTGTGGTTATAATCCCCTTTGCTTACAAAAGAGTCGAGCTGTGTCTAATGGGCCACATCCTGCAGGACCTGCATTCCCCAAACTGCCACCTCCTCCAGAACAGGTGAGTTCCCCAGGAGGCTCCAAATCTTGACCCAAAATGACACGGAGCTAAAGAGGAAAGCTTTTCTGTTACATCTGGGTCTTTTTTCACACAGCGTTCAAGTAACTTTCTCCCCAGAATGGGGAAGGGAAGTGGCTCTCCCCACAGGATGTTCTCTGTCAGTAATTTGGTTCAGAGATGTCTGTGATTGGGTACCCATAGATTTGGGTCTCCCAGGCTGAGAGCTGTTTCACAAAGCCCCGGTTTGGTCTCATGTTCATTTTGCATTTTAGAAGGTATTTCCAAGCTCTCTGTAAACAGAAGGAAAGTAAAGAAGTGTTAGGAATTGATCAGAAAGTGACTCTTGGGCATTTTCACAAAGCAGCTACACTTCAGTCAACACAGCTTTGTATTTGCTCCCTGTGCTGGACAGCACAGACCTGCAGAGAGGAGTTTGGTACCACAGTGGGGACAGGCTGGATCCAGATGTGAACCTGAGAGAAACCTGTCCCCTTCATGCTCTGCTCTCCTGGATATGAGGAGAGCTCAGGCTGTTTTCACTACTTAGTGTTATTCTACTCTGATGGAGTGATGCAATCCTGGATTTTCTACCCTAAAATGCTGTTCCTTCCACAGATGACAAGCAAAGCAGTGAAGTATCAGCCATAAAGGTTATAAAGCAATGAAGGTTATCACGTTTTTGGATTGGTGTGACCTGATGTGGCAGAGCAGTTACGACCTCGCAGTTATCCCACTGTATTAATTACAGCCATCTTAATTATTTGTTAGCTCCAAATAATCACCTAGAAACTCTGACACACATAGGGCAGATCCACCAGCATTACTCCAGCTCCATCCCTGGGGTTTCCTGTCAGTGCTCATCTTCCTGCTCATAAAAGAGCTTGCCCCCTGCACTTGGAGGGTTGCTTAAGTGAAATGAGACCAAAGGTCAGCAGATAGTGCTCCATTGGTTTGTTTTTCTAATCTTGCTGATTCTGCAGGCTCTGAGGCTAACATTCCAATATTTACTCCTCTGGGTCCACAGTGTGGGTGTCTCTGGTTCCCCTGGACTCAATAGGTCTACTCATATATTGCTCACTAATAGAATCAGGGCCTGCACATCCCAACTCTGCCTTGCTTTTGCCTTTTTGGAAGCTTTCAAAGATCTTTGCCTGGATTGGCTGGAGGATCACACAGGAATCTGTTGCACTGCTTTTGTCCACAAGAAACAAACTTGTCTGCCAGGGTAATCCCTCAGGAAAGCTTTGCCCAGCCAACAGTGGGCAAGCACTGCCCTGTCAATATTTCCTTTTTTTTTCTTTTGGCATTTAGTAAAATGCTGAAACCAACCTGTTGATTCCAACTGAGAGGAATGGCAAGGCTCAGGCTTTGACTTTTGCACTGCCATTGGAGGCACATTCTGTGATTCAGTGAGTGAGTGGCTGTTATCAGCCTGCAGGAGCAATCACAGCCCTGTTATGGGACTGAACCCTGTCTGAGCCCTGCTGGCACCCTCAGCCTCTCATTACCCACTGGCACACAGCCATGGAAAGAGCTTTCCTCTTACGTTGGACATGGTTGCACAAAATCAATCACCTTATCAGATACAGACCCAGCTTTAGTCAAGTTTGGATCAATCTCTTCAAGCTCCCGAACTTTCCACACAAGGGTGAGGTTTTTAAGGAGAGGCTGGTCAGTTGCCATGGGAACTCTCCTGCTCCCTGTTTGGAGGCACCAGGAGATGCTGCCTGTGTGTTGTATGCAAAGGGAGAAAGGCCTGGCACCTGGGGAGAGGCCACCAGGCTCTTGCACAGTCAGGCCATTCCCGGCCATCCTTCATTAATTTCTTTCATTATTCGGAGCTATGGAACAGCCTGTACTGGCCACCTGACCTGTACATCCCTTCTGAGCAAGTATTATCCCATTCCAGATTTCTATACAGGGGTGTCTGTGGGAGGGGATTGCTTCTGGAGGAATAAAAAAGGATTTTGGAAGAAGTCAGTGCTGAAGTCAATGGTAAATGAGAGCCCTGCAAACGCTGGGTTCTGAACTTCTCTAACACCATGGAATTAAGAGATAGGATTAACTGCAGTAGCTTCCATTCTTTTCCTCAAATCCAGGAGAGAAATACCATGTTCTGTATCCACAGCTTTGCTTTTCTAGCCCTTTAGTTAAGTAGGGAAAACAAAAATATCCCAGGTTCTAGAGAAAGGACTCACAGACCCAAAATCACACCTAAGCCACCTCCTTAATGGTCTGAAGAAGATGCAATCTCAAATCATAGAATCAGTCCCATTATCAGGTGGATACTGTGAGTGAAATCACAGAGAATGTCTTATTCCTACAGCGATGGGGCTTCAGAAAGAGACACGAAGTGCAGAGCCAGTCTCTGCGGGGACTGTGGCAGTGGCATACCTGCAGGGAAAAGCGGCACGAGTGCATCAGATAGGCCATGGTGGCTGTGCTGCTCCGGCTCATCCCCAGGCTGGAGAGCACCAGCACTGCTCCCACGTCCAGCTGAGCATCTGAGTCAAGAAATGCCAATCACAAGTTAGTGAGCTGGGAAACGGAGCTTCCCGTGGCAGAGTCAAGCGCTAATTCGGTGACAGCTGACAGGGGGGCTGCAGCCTGACAGACAGGAGCCCTCAGGAGCCCTGACAGCAGCAGATGGGCACTGCCAGCTCCCATTTCTGTAAGCATTTGCCTGTCTTAAAAATCTGCAGTTAAAACATGGCCTTGAAGAGCAGCACCAATGCCAGTGACCAGTCAATGCTTCATTACACATCGGTGTCACCTTCACATCAGGGATCTGAGGAGAAGTGGTCTCTCATGACCTATCAGCTGTGGTCAGCATCACAAACTCTCCCCAGACAGGTCTAAAGGCATTGAAATTTTATTTTGCCTGGAATGTTGCATATTTAATGAATACATTTTTAATTCTTTTTCTCCCTCTCTAGACAGAATGATGATTTTAAAATACTAGCAACTGACCTCCAGAATTCATAGAGCAAAGCCTTTTCTTTTAGTGCTGTCAAGATGTTTTGTTTGTTCTTTTTTTTTTCTTAAGCACTAAGCTAGCATTTTAAAACTCATTTCTATTGTGAGATACGAGTTCTATTCCAAGATCTGGGTAGAACTGGCCTCACTCCAACATACACCTGGCATGAGGACATGCACACTCCTCTTGGACTATGTGGAGAGCTTTAGTCTCGTGTTCTGGTTTGAGTAATCTGCTCTCCACTGCCAAATAAACAGTTCCACTATCAGGTAAACAGTGGAACACTTCCACAAGTGCAGCTAATAGACTCTTGTAGTCTGCTTTGGAAACAGCCACAAATCATGTTAGAAGGAAACTTCTGAAATACTACTGGGAAAAAGCATGAGGCACAATGAAAGGCAAGTAAGTGAATGTCAACACTCAGGTGCACCAAATAATGAAATTCAGTTCAGGACTACGAAATTATATCCTCAAATGTTGTTTCTTTGTGTGCAGTTGTCATGTTCCATATTGTACTTGGATTAAGCTCTGTGGGGACAGGGTGGTCTTTTGCTTCTGGCTCTGTCCAGCACAGCTCAGCAGGGCTTTGGTCTATGGCAGGTGTTATTTGATAAGCACAATAAAAGATAACAACGTGGTTGGACAGCATCAGGATGGAGCTGCAGGAGCCGTGTCTGCTGTGCAGCAGCAGGCACTGAGCTGCAGAGTGTGTTTTTTCTTGCCCTATCTGATGTAATCAGCTGAAGGCAGGTTCATGCTGTCCAACCTGAAAGTCTTCCTGGGCCCTACAGTGGGCCTGCACTGCAAATCACAAAGATTATCAGTGCCTCCTGCTGAGTTCTCTAATGTCCTACTCTGGTTCAAATAAAGCTCTGGTGGCTGAAGATTTGGGGTGGTGAGAGTCAAAGGGTTGTTGCAAAGGAGTAAGAGGGAATCCTATGAAGCCCTGGTAGATTCCCTGCTGCAAAGCCTTTTTGGATTCCCTGTTATCAGAGTGAGGTATCCTTTAAAGTGAGCAGGGACATCAGAGTCAGATGCCCTGTAAAATCTCCTCTCTGTCCATCAGGCTGGTTAGTGAGGCAGCTCTGGTATCCATCAGGGTGTGGGCTTGCTTACCCTCCTGTCTGGGCTTCCTGTCACTCCCATCTAATATCCCACAGTGAGCAAGGGCTCAGGAATTCCAGATCAGGATCCACTCACCTATGAAATGAGAAATGGTGGGGAAGGAAGAAAAAAGATCTGCTTCAAGTGAATCTGGAACAGGTATATGGAGGGATTTACCTTCTTCTGCAAACCTGCAAAAAGAGCACACAGACCACATGGAGCAGAGGAACAGCCCTGACAAGATGTGTTTGTGATCATTTTGTTTGCTGTTACACGTGTGAGTTTTTCATCATCATCATCATTAACATGATAAGGGATTTATTATGGTAAGAGATGTTTGTAACACAGAACCAGTTTAATCACTGATTTTCCATTTCAATGGTATCAGCATGATGCCTTCACCTACAGATAGATAACCTACAGAGAGATAAATGAAAACAGATGAACTGAAAGCAGGTGTGCTTTCACAGAGTGTGTGTTGGCCGTTTTGTGGAGGCCCCCAGTTCACTTCATGTGGCTTTCTATGGCAGCATCTCCTCCTTCCACAGACTCAGAGAACTCACAGGGCAAAAAATTGGTGAGGAATTTCCAAAATGTGGAAGCACATCATGCAAAGGGCATGGGAATATTACCCACAGTGCAGAGACATTCCTCTGGAGCCAAAGGCATGTGAAGTGTCTGCTGGTGCACATGTCCTGGGGTGGGTAACTGGATTTGTTACTTTGTTTGGGTCACCACCTTGAGAAATGCCACTGGGTTTTTCACTGTGTGAAATTGCATTTCCAGCAAGGCTTGCAGACTGAGCTGACTGGTCACGGACAGAGTACGTAAGGAAGACCAAAAAATGTGACATATTGGTGATTTAGCTTTTACACTGATGTGTTGGTAAGATTTTGCTCTGAAAGCTATTTAGAGATACAGGTTTTTCCTGAGGAGTGGTGATATGTGATAGACTTGAAATACCAAGGGCTTCTCAGTCCTCCTCTTGCCCAATTCACCTGTGGCATGGTCAAGGGCTGCAGGAGTGTGTTGCTGTTGTGCTCTCTGGAGCAGAAATTAGAAAACTGAGCATGAAATGGCACTTGAATCTGCAGAGGTTTCCTTGGAAGGCCACAGGCACTGACTCCTCTGCCAATAAACTCTGTGTCACCTCATTTTTTCACATCACAGACATTGGTGAGGGTAAGCCTTGAACAGTTTAACTTACAGTGTTACAGGCTCTTCAGAGACGTTGACCAGTGCTTTGATCTTCAGATCTTTCTGAATTTGTTTGTCACTGGCCTGCTGGAAATTGCCCATATACAGCTTTGCAGGCAGTATTTCTACAGGGTATGGCTGGAAGGTGTCTAGTTCCTGCCAAAGAGAAACCATAGGCTCAGGTTAGAGAGTGTCTTTGCTCCCATCAGCTCAATAAGTTCTTAAACAGAAGTCATGTGAAGAGTTGAACAGGCACTTAGCAGCCCATATTTTAGTGTAATGATTCATTCAATCACCTGGATTTGCTGTATATTGAAGTCTTTGCTAGTTTTACTGAGAATAATTAACAGCCTCGCTGTTGTTGTGCCATTACCTGAAGCAAATTCCAACTAAACAGGAGGTGGAATACATTCTTTCCATTGTCTGGAGGGGCTGCAGCATGACAGATTGGTTTGATGTTCTCCCTGGCTACTGTTTGCAAGGCTAAATGAAATCATCTGCCACCTGCAGAGCTGCAGGTGCCCTGGAGTGGCACAGCACAAATCTGCAGCTGCATCCGGTGTCGGCAGCCTGGAGGCTGAGAAGGAAAGTACACAAGCAGCCAACAGTGCCTCACATCCCTAAGGGCTACGGGGATACTTGGATACTGCTCCAGCAGCACAAAGGAGGGGTCTAACAATTTAAAGCTTAAATTGAGAGGCAAGGAGATGCCTGTGTCCAGCTGAGTCTGAGGGGGAAGCTCAGCAGTGAATTGCCCTTCACAGAGCAGCACAAAGTGAATCGATTTTCTCTCCTGTGCTGTAGCATCCACAGGTTAGCACCGTGTCATGAGCTATTTCCTGGGAACCAGAAGGGAACAATGGGAACAAAACACACCTTGGAATGAAATGCTCTGTTGTCCAGCACCTTCTTAACCTGCCCTGCCTGTCCTAAATGTGCAATAAAGGGTAATTGTTTCTCATAAGCTAAATAGATTGATGTTTATAGGTGAAACCAAGCAATCAGGTCGCCAGTGTTTGAGTGGATGGCTGTTTTCTTCCTGGGCCTATTGAAACAAGGTACTAGCACTTGCTTTGTGACCCTTCCTGATGAAAAGACATGGATCACAGTGCCTGGTAGGAATCATACTTCTGTTTAAAAACATTTGCTGTGTACTATGCCAGATAACCACGTGTGAGAGAGCAGCCTGCTTCCTGTCATCATTTGCTACTGTTTGTTCAGTTATCTGTACTCTCCATAGACCAGTTACAGGGTTATCAGGGGAACATTCCCAGCTTGTTTCCATGAACTTCCCTTCATGCAATAGAAGAGGAATAAGTGTGGCTGTAAAAGAATCAGTGGTGAGACTCAGAGCAAGCACAGTAACTCAAATTACGTTTAATTCCTTTGTCTGAAATTACTGTGATACCAGGTTTGTAACACCATCTAACCTGAATTCACCAGCCATCATCAGTTGAATATCAATGTCATCTACTTGGAAATTAGTCTCATCTCACCCGAGGCATCCACAGTGTCTTCTGGCTCTTCAGGAAATGGTAACAAGCTGAAAAACGCTTGTACCCTCCCTTCAGGAGGAGCACGGGGCGCCGGGTGAACTGCTCCAAGTTTCTGGCATGGAGGAGGGCATCTCCTTCCCCAGCATCTAAAGAAACCAAAGAGCTGTTTGCCCGGGCAGGTTCAGTGTCTCCATCTGCCTCCCTGACATCCACAGCAGATCCCTTTTCATTCCATCTCATGCTTGGAGAAAACTTTGTTAAAAGCTCAACTTATTCTTTACTTGTTGCTGCAGGTCAGTTACAGGGGGTGCTGCTTTTCCCCTCTCATCCTGATCTTTTATTCCTCTCCTGGTTTCTTTTCTAGGACCAGATTTCTTTTCCACTCCCCAATTTTCTTTGGGAAATGCTTGTAATAAGTTCCCATAATAGGGAAGTTTTATTAATTTAAATTTAATAATCTTAGTTTTATGGAGGCCCTTTTCTTTAGTCTGCTTTAGGCAAACAGGGAAAAAAAGGAAATGTCTTAAATAAATTTTCACTAATGTTTTAAACACTCCCCTCAATGAAGTGGATTATGTGAGATGGCTGCTCCTCCTCCTCCTCCCAAGGAATACATCCTGCTTCCCTCTAGCCATGTCTGCTCTAGAAATAGATCAGCACAATAGAAACCCAGTTCTGATTCTTCACACCTTCCCTCTACTGCCTCACCACTGAGCATTTAGGAACCTGCTTGCTTTATTCATTCCCCTTACACCTCCACTTCTTTAAAAAGTGATGTAAATCTTTGCTAAAACTCCTGTAGTCTTTGTAAAGCTCAAACAAACAGAAGTGGTTCTGCTCCCAGCAGAACTCCTTGCAAAGGATGTGTGAAAGCCAAACACTTGCATGGTTCAAGGAAGACTGAACAATGCCATGGAAAAGTTTCCAGCACTTCACATTTCCTGGTGAACTCCATCAAATCACCACCTCCATTAAAGGTAAATCTTTTTAAATATCATGAAGTGAAAGCCTTTTGTGACCCTCAAAGAAGGAAGTACTCACTCTGGGAACACATGGAACGTGAGCTGCTGATTTCAGTCTCTGAAGCAGCGCTGATCCCTGAAAGGCAATTGTTGGACAAGCCAAATCTCAGGGAACTGTGGCAAATAAAAGAACCCATTCCTCACATGCAACAAGGAGCTTCAGAGGATCATCCACACATGGGAAACCAGGGCTACCAGGAAATGAAACCTGGATTTTTGAAGCCTGAGAACATACACAACACAGTGAAAAATCAGAGGCAGAGCAGAGTTTTTCACATAAAACTGGGAACATTTACATCTCTTCCAACAAGCTCATAAAATTAAACGAGGAATGGGAAGAATCTCTATCCAGCAATGAGGTCTGGACTGACATGGGTCACACGTACCTGTTTCTTTCTCCTCCTCCTGATCGTCGGTGCAGCTCAAAAAGCCAGTGTCATGGTCATACACCACGCAGAATCTGACATAGCCCAGCCCCTCGGGATTCGGGATCACATACTCCCCCGCAGGACTCTACCAAAATCACAGAGGAATTCCATCAGGAGCACGGCTCCACTCTTCTCTGGTGGCATCAACACTCCTGACATCTTGCAAGTTACAGCTCTCTAGCTACGTGATGGGTTTGTACGTGTGGGCGGACACGACACCGACAGCCCCGGTTAGAAGTCAGGAATGATGCAAATCACGCTGATTGCTCCACCAGCAGCAGCGGTGCAGATGCCAGCGCTGTCCTTGTGAGGCAAGGCCGCACTGCGTGAGTTCTTGAGCAATGTTTTTCCTGATGCTCAGCCTATGAGCCAATCCTTCGGGCTGCTGGAGCCACCTTTGCTTTGTGACAGAATACATCCCCCCAGTGGCAGCCGCGGGGCACGGCCGAGGCAGGGCAAGGGGCTGGGACATTTCCCGTGGGTTTCAAACCAGTTTTGGCTTCCTGCTAATTGCTAAATCCAGGGATGGTTCACACGAACATCAATCCCCTCACCAGTTCAATCCTTTGGGCTGTAATAATGTGGCTGTCATTGAACTCACGCTGAGAACGGGCATCTGAAAAAAAAAAAAAACCAACCCAACCAAGACAGAGCAATTGGCTTTTAAAGTGGAATCCTCTTTGTATTTTGTCAGTGGGAATTCAAGCATCACTCAGAGAAAGAGATTTGGAGATGTGGCACTTGGGGATATGGTTTTGGGGTGGTTATAGTGTTGCAGGGTCAGCTGTTGGACTGGATGAACTTGAAGGTCTTTTCCAACCTTGATGATTCTGTGATTTTTTTTTAGAAACTGAGCCCTTCTGGTGTGGGTATAACAAACTCCAGGGTTGATGTGAGTCTGTGTGTAACACCAAGTGATAACCAGCAGTGTTAGTCCTGACCCAAGTGTGCTCCTGCAGCATTCCCAGCCTCAGTCCTGTGCTCTGCCCTGTGCCTGCTCTGACCTGCCCAGCAGCTCTGCCTCTGCTGCTCCAGAGCTGGGGAGAGGGACACTGGAAAGACCCCAATCCCACTCCCAACCTGGCTAACTCCCTCACCAAAACATTTAATGCCACTGCAATATGAGGCACCCTTCTGGGGGTATTGGCACTATCCAAAATGGAAGTGGTTATCAGGAATCTTTGTGTAATGGTTGAGAAATCTAGTCCAGTTCTAAAACCTCTGGGAGCAGCAGGAGAGAATGTGTATCCATGGGACTGATGAGAGCAGGGAGAGCTGAGCATGAGGAAAGACAAAGCAGCACCAGATCACAGCACCTGAAATGGGGTGGAAGGAAGGTCCCTAGTGCCAGGCCCCAGAAATGACGAGAAGTGATGTGTGTGCTTTTCCTCACAAGCCCCGTTGGCTCAGGATATCTGCCCGGGCTGAGCACAGTGCCTGGCTGCAGGCAGGGGCAGGGACAGGCAGGGGCAGAAGAAGTAGGTGGGGAAGCAGCAGACAGGGCAAAGACTGATGATAGGGACAGGGACATGCACAGGCAGGAAGGAGGAGGGACGGGGATAGGCAGAGGCAGGGGCAGCAGCAGAAGCAGGGACACGCAGGGGCAGAAGCAGCAGGCAGGGGCAGGGACAGGGCTAGGCAGGGACAGGGGCAGGCAGGGACAAGGCAAGGCAGGGACAGGGCTAAGCAGGGACAAGGCAAGGCAGGGACAGGGGCAGGCAGGGACAGGCCTGTGCCGCGGCCTCACCGAGCAGGCACAGGTAGTTGGGCTCCGTCAGCCGCGATCTCCACCGGTACTGGTTGATGATGTTGTAGAGGTGTCGGGGCTCGCAGTACATCACCCCCGCCATCCCCCATCCGCCCGGCTGTCGCCGACTATCGCGACACCACGCTCCCCCCTCCCCGCCCGGCCGCAGGCAGCGACGCCCGCCGGTCTCCAAGGTTACCTCAGGCGGAGTCTCGCGAGACTTTCCCCCCTCCCTTCCCGCCGCGGGCGGCAGTCTCGCGAGAGCGGTGGGCGGGGCCGCGCAGGCGCCGCGCCGGCTCTGGAGGTCGTTGGAGTCATCGATCGCGCTGCAGCCGCCGTGCCCGCCATGCTGTCCCGCCTCAGCGCCGCCACCGCCCTGCGCCGCGGCATCGCCACCTCCGCACAGGTACACCGCCCGCACACCGCCACCGCCCCCCGCGGCTCCGCGTGAGGCCCCGCGCTTCCTCCTCGGTTCTGGGGTTGCTGCGGAGCTCAGGGGGAAGCCGGGGAGGAGCCCCGGTGCTGCTCGGTGAGGAGGCTGTGGAGCACAGGCTGTGCCCGGTGTAGGGGTGCAGAGCGGGGATGCAGGCCTGGTTGTTCTCCATTCTGGGCCTGCAGGGCCGGGGTTGGACGTAGTTCCTCCTCCGGGGCTGCGGGGCTCGGGTGGAACGCAGGCTTTCGATGAGGGGCTGCGGGGCCGGGAAGCAGCCCCGGTGCTCCTCGGCTGTGGAACCCTGAGTCTCCTCGGTGCGGGACTGCGGGGCCCGCGTGGAGCCCAGACCCCTCCTCGGAGTGGGGCTGCGGGGCTCGGGTGGAGCGCGGGGAGGGCTCCATACCCTCGCTGAGGGGCTGCGGAGCCGGGAAGGAGCCCGGGGCCTCAATGCGGGGACAGTGGAGCCCGGGAGCTCCCCAGTGAGGGGCTGCAGGGCTCGGATGTAGCCTAGAACTCCTCGGATAGGGGCTGGGAGCGTGTGCCGCTGCCTCAGGCGGGGGAGAGGGCGCGGGAAGGTTGCGGAGCGTGGCTCGGGGGGTCTCGGTGCTGGGTGTGCCGGGCTGGGCCCGCTGACAGCACCGCGGCCCTGCGGGTCTCGGCCCAGCAGCTCCCGCCCTGCTCCAGCCAGGCTGCGAGTGTGATAATCCTGTGTGAACTCCCTCTCTCCGATGGTGTGCAGAGAGTGATGGGTTTGCTGCTTCCTCCCTCTAGTGCAAAAATGCCCCTGCGTCCCGCAGGTGTTAAGAACTAAAGCTGGTGCTTGGGGTTTAGCAGTAATCCTTCATGTGCCGAAATCCACTGTGCTGGCTGCAAACCATTGCTGCTTTAGCTGCACAGATAGAGACCGACCTCTATCCAATGTTAATAGTCACGGTGGGATGTAAAAGAGTGATTATTGCAGCTGTAATAATGTGCTGTATAAGAGAGCCTTGGCCAAGTCTTTTCAAGGGAGCTTTTATTAGCAGCGAGGTTTTGACCCCACGGTGTCAGCTCAGTCACAAATGGGGCTCAGCAGTGACTCATGCCAGACTTTGCTTCCTCTTACAGAGTTTTATGCAAAATTATATTTGTTACAGTAGCAAGAAAACTGGGCTGAGGTTAATCTGGTCCAGTTCTTGGGTAGATTATTTCCCGTCATAGCACAGTAATTAAGCTGTTCATGAAGGGACGTGGAGCTATTATGGCTTTTATCTGGTAAGATTGTGATAAAGAATGGCTTTCTCAGCAGTAATTGCTTGTTACATCTCTACAGGAATTTTCCATCACTTTGGCAGTGTTGCACTTCAAGGTTGTTCTGGCCTCTGGAAGGAGCTTTCCTCTTGTGGAGCAACACTTTGCAAACAGGCATTTGTGAGAGAAATTATACCCTGCCAGTCAGTACCTGAGTGAGGATAAAATTGGTTCACAGGGCAACCAAGCAAAGTTGTTTTTACTTGATTCTCAACCACGTGATCAAAGCTGGAAATTGTAGTCGCTTAATGTTCTTAGTCCTCAGTCTTGAGGCATCTGCAGGTGGTATTGTGGATTTATATCAGGTGTAAACATTTTCTTCACATATATGCAGTGGTTATTACGTTTCTTGTAGTCCATTAAATGTATTGATTTGCCAAATGAAAGGAATGTTTTTTTGATACTGGCAACATAAACTAGAAAAACTACAAAAACCAGATTTGCCCTAAGTCAGGCCTGAGCCCACAGGCTGGCAGGTATTAGTCTCAGGCAGGCATTTCCATTGGGATAAGGGTCATTCTTTGGGTTCCTTTGCCCTAGCCTTGAGCTTCAGATCACAGGCAACCATTTCCTCCAACTTGTCCTGCCAATAAACCTGCAGGATCCTTGGGAGGCTGCTGTGAGGGTCATTTCCTGTAGGCTTAGATGATCAAGTTTGCATAGCGCTTGGTAAAAAAAATTGAGGAACAGAACTAAAAGTATAGAAAGAATGGTGAAATCCCCAAGGTCACTGCTGGGGGTGGGGGGTAACTGCCAGAACAGCCCTACAGCGTGTTTGCTGTCTCTTTTGCACAGAACAATGCCAAGGTGGCAGTGCTGGGGGCCTCGGGGGGCATCGGGCAGCCCCTGTCCCTGCTGCTGAAGAACAGCCCTCTGGTGAGCAAGCTCAGCCTCTACGACATCGCTCACACTCCAGGCGTGGCAGCCGACCTCAGCCACATCGAAACCAAAGCCAAGGTCAAAGGTACCCTGGGGGTGGCCTGAGTTCCAGGGGGATCCTCACAGAGGGGTGGCTCTGACCCTGAATGCCCGTTGCTTGTGAGGGGAAGTCTTTACCCACTGATCCAGAAGCCCAGTATCAATTTAAGTAGCTTTTTCCTCAAGCAGCGAATGATTAATTAAGGTTTAGCTGATTAGATTGACGTGTATGGAGATGAAAATGCGCTGTGGTTGCACTGTTGAAGGGGAATTTGTTACATCTGTCAGGAAACAATCAGTGAAATTACCTCAGAGTGTTGAATTTAAAAGTTTGACTAGAAATAGGTTTAACACTCCCTGGGTGTCCACATGAATTCCATGTGCTTCTTTTCTCTTTTGATTCTGATGAAATCAAAACTTAATCTGCTCATCTTTCTTTTATCTGAAGATCACCAAAAGGTGACATTTTACATGTATGGGCCAGTCTGCAGTTCTTTGGGGGCACTGACTCTAGTGCCAAGGCTTTTGGAGAGTAAATACACATAGCAGAAGGAACTGGGAGTTTGGAAAACAGGTGAATGTGAGATTCTCACCACTCTCATTCTGTAGGTTTTGAAACAAGGATAAAACATTAAATGGGATCCATCCATAATTGTGTTTCTTTGCTTTTCAGCATTAAGTCTAAATTGAAGGTTAAATTTTAAGAAAGTACTTGGATGCCTCTGGGCACGATTTTTGTACTTCAAAGTATCAGCTATTTAATAACTGTCAAAAACATAATGCCTGAATGTCTTCCATTTCAGGCTTCATGGGACCTGAACAGTTGCCAGAATGTCTGAAGGGCTGTGAGGTTGTTGTTATTCCAGCGGGAGTCCCGAGAAAACCAGGTAGGTTCTCTTTGTTGGAGAGCCCCAGGGCTGCTTTGAAGTGGATCTCTGCAGTTCTGCTGCTCAGAGCTGTGTCTGTTGGGGTGTAAGTGGTCTGTTAATGCCCCTGCCCCAGAGCTCCTCGTGGTATGAGGCAGCTCATTCAGCCTCTCTCACACTGTCCCTTCTGAAATGGGCTAAATTGATTTCTGGAGTTCCTACTTGGGCCTGAGCTGCAAAGACTTTTCATGAAAGCAATCCTAAATCTCCCTTAGTGTTTCTTGTCCCAGAGCAATGCTCAAGGAATAAAAACTGGTTCTTTGTTTCATTTCTCAGTAGAAGAGAAATAGTCCATTTTGTTTTGCATCATTTGTACAGCAGCTTCTTGGGGCATCTCTGAATAAATGCTGTTAAGCCTTTCTAGAATGTTTCTGACCTGCTCCATTTCCTCTCTGTTTTCCAGTATCCTATTAGGAACATAAAAAAAAATTTCTAGACTTCAATGCCTAGCTCTTCCTAAATCTTCATTTTTCATGGTTAAAGTAGTTGCTGCAATAGAAGTGGGGGGTGGCACTTACACAACCAGCAATATTTTGCACACAGCAGTTGGCATTTAAACTGTAGTTGTGGAAGTGATTTAAAAGGGGGAGGAGAATTTATCTTGGGAGCAGCTGTGCTACTCAGCACCACTGGTGTGGGTTGTGTGGTCACAGTGTACTTCAGGCAGCCTCAGTGAGGTGGGTTTTGACAATGGGCAGTTGGGCTGGTTGTTCCTGGAAAGGGCTGATCTCTTTATTAGTGAGAGGAGTTACCTGTGCAGCTGAAGAATTTGTTCTTGATCTGTGAAACCAGAAGCTAATGTGTGTCTGTCCAGGGCAGAGTATTTGGTTTTGATTGGATTTCCTGCCCATGATGGTAACTGTGGGTAACTTAAAATCCTGCCCTGGCTGTGTTTTAGGTATGACCCGTGATGACCTGTTCAACACCAATGCCAGCATTGTTGCTTCTTTGACATCTGCCTGTGCAAAGCACTGTCCAGAAGCCATGATCTGTATTATTTCTAACCCAGTAAGTGTTTTCTGGAGACTTTGGAATGCAGAGGAAAAACCTCACCAAATTCCAGATACTAGAGTATACCAAATATTAGAGTAATCCAAATTCTTACTAATTTTGACCTAATGTACTAATAAAGACACCTAGTGTCTTTAAAGTGTGCAGTGTATTTGCACAAAAGCCTGGTTCTACTAACCCATTTTTCTTGGCTATATTTAATTCAGAGAAAACTTGGATGTAAAAGTGCTTAATATCTCCAAGTCTGTGTGACTGGTTATAATGCAAGCTGGTGTATTAGCTGGGATAAAAGCCTTAGCTCACTAAGGGAGGAGCCTTTGTAATGGGAATGAATAAATTTATTGTCTTAATGGTTATTTAAAATTAATGTTTTTTATTCCAGCCTGACTGTAAATTGCTCTTCAGTTTAGGCATTAAAGTAATTGGCTACAGTTGATTCCAAATTGGAAATATAGTTCGAGTTAATTGGCCTGTTAAGTTCATGCATTGGCTTTGTTATTAAACTGCTTTTAATCAGTGCTTGCCTCTTCTTTCTTGTAGGTAAATTCAACCATCCCAATAACTTCAGAAGTCTTCAAGAAGCACGGTGTGTATAATCCCAACAAAATCTTTGGTGTTACAACACTGGACATCGTCAGAGCGAATACTTTTGTGGCTGAACTAAAGGCAGGTCATGGTTAACGTGCAGGGGGAGGGATACTGCCTGCTTTGATCATCAGATCTATAAAGAAGTGCTTCCAAAATCACTGCAGAGAGCCAAAGGAGCTCAGATTTCTGTGCAGCTAGAGGCAAAGGCAGTGATTCCCTGTCTCCCTTATTTAGAGGAGCCTGAAGATAAGGTTTCTTGCAGAATGTGGTTCAAGAGACTTTGACCTTTCCTTTTCATAGCTGTGCCCTGCAAGTGAGCTATGTGTTGGCCTTAATTCCCTTGGCATTCCCAACCCTGCCATGCAAACAGAGGAGAGGGTTGAGTTGTGATGTGTGTTTGCAAGTCAAACTGTGCTGTGTGTCACAGGATACTCTGCAAAGTATCAGGAGCTGTAACAGGTTACTGCTCTTAATAGCCCTGGTGGTGTTTAGGTTGTGCTGCTCTTTATCCAGCCCTGCAGTAATACTATCCTGTAACTGTATGAAGTGATACATACATCAGAGTAACCCAGAGTTCCGCTCTGTAGATGTGGCTTTGTCCCTGGAGTGCAGCTGCCTCTGGAACTCCTGCCCTGTGTGTCCTGATATCCAGGGCAGAGAGTGAAGTGTGGTGTTTTCACTTGGTTTTCTTGCCCGTGTGCTTCAGAAGCTGGAAGGTTTCATGTTTCCTTTAGGGCTTGGATCCAGCTCGAGTAACTGTTCCGGTTATTGGTGGCCATGCTGGGAAGACCATCATCCCTCTGATCTCTCAGGTGAGTCAGAGTGACAGCTGTGTGTGGCAGCACAATCATCAGCATGTTAGGCTTGATAAAAAGTGCCTTTGTGATGGCAGGTAATGTGCTAGCATAGAGCACAGAGAGTCTTCCCTGCTCTCATGGCTGCTTTCCTTCTGGGGTGGGCTGCAGGATGAGGTGGAAGGCAGCAGTCTAAATCTGAACTCATCTGGGCAGTATAAACAGTTCCAGCTTCCCTCTAAAGGAGTTTGGGATAAGAACTGAGGGGTAATGTGGTGTTTAGGTGTCCTGGCACTGTTTGTGACAGGTATCTCATGACAGGAATACCTGGCTTCAGGAGAAAAATTGAATAGATTTTGCCACGATGGACTGGAAACCCCACTTGAAGCTCCAGCATTGAAAGGCACAGCTCAGGCTGTGCAGGGAGGCCTTTTCCAGCCATGACTGGCCCTTTAGCCAGGCTGAAATGCAGTTCTAAAGCAGGTGCAGTCTCGTGGGGAGATGCTGGGATGTGGCCAAGGAACAATCTGTAACAAAGGGAGAAAAGCTGTGCTCTAAGTGAGGGATAAAGTATCCTTTACAGAAAGATTTTCTTGGGAATAAGAGCAAGGGCTTTGAAGCAGCTGATTGCTGAGAGGTGCTTTAGTTAAACAGTCCATTGGGACAGACACAACTGTGCTTAAGCTACTGGTGTAGCTGTATCTGAAGGTTCAGTGAATTCCTAAATACTGCTGGGAAACTGGATCTTTCATAAGGCTCGACTTCCATAATGCCACAGTGACCCAAATATTTACCAGATGACTTTCTGAAATTCCTAATGCTTGGAAGGTTGTCTGTAGTGTACAGCACTACACAGTAGTGAGGAAGCATGGCAAGCCCTGGTTTGTCTGTGAAGCTGTGGTTTGTCCCTGAGGAAGCTGGGCATGACTGGGTTCCTGTTCCAGGCCATGCAGTAACCCCAGCTCTGGTGACTTTTGCAGTTGGTCAGTGTCACACAAGCTGTGAGCTGGGGAAACCCATTTTGCCCAGTTGAGAACTGTTGGTAACAACTACAAAAATTATTGTGTGCTTTATGCTGGATCTGGAAGGGTTCTGGTACTGGTAGTAACTTCTTTTTTCCCATCCAGTGCACACCAAAAGTGGAGTTTCCTCAGGATCAGCTGGAGAAGCTTACAGCAAGAATTCAAGAAGCTGGGACTGAAGTTGTTCAAGCTAAAGCAGGAGCAGGTGGGTTCTTGAGTAAAGCTTCCAAGTAATTCTTGTTGACTGTCTGCAGGGCTGCAGTCCTCTGCAGTTTAATCTCATTTACAGGTTATAAACTGCTGGTTGTCAATCTCACTGCTCTGCTATGTCAGCTGCTGCCTGAGTTGTGCTGCTAGAAACAGCTCAGAATGTAAGACTAAATATTAACTAATCCCACACCACCTATGGCTTTAAAAGAACCTTATCTGTCAAATTGAGCTGTTTCTTTTATAAATCTGGTCAATTAGATACATTTAGCTGGCCAAAAGCTGCTGCTTTATCTAACTGGCCGTGAGCTTGAGGTCAATGACACTGCATTATTACTGCTCTGTCAACACACTGATATGGAAACCTTTGATGCTAAAGGAAGTATCAAATTTCAACGTGCTCTGTTCTGAAAGTGGTTTAACTCTTCCAGGCTCTGCCACCTTGTCCATGGCCTATGCTGGTGCTCGATTTGTGTTCTCCCTGTTGGATGCCATGAGTGGAAAGCAGGGGGTTGTTGAATGTGCCTTTGTTCGATCGGATGTGACAGAGGTCCCATACTTCTCTACACCTCTGCAACTGGGGGTATGTACTTTACATCCCCAGCCTTAAAAACAGCAGCTACTGGTTGTGTCATATGGGTTTTACTCAGTGGTTTCAGTTTAGCTGAATGCCTGCTATTGCTGGAGTTAACAGCTGAGTGTGCCTTTAAGAGTCTGCAGTATTTGGGTATGGTACTTAGGCACATAGCTCAGCTTGACAAGGATACTGCTGCTTTTATCTGCTCTTAGACTGCAGGTCACTGAGTAACCAGAGGTTCAGACTTGGCTTAAGAGGTCACACTTGCCTTAAGTCAGGCCTGTTTACTCTGGGCTTTCATATGATTAACCAGAGTCAGCAATCCTGTCTCCTCAGCTTGATCTGCTTCAAGCAAATCCTCAGAAACTGAGGCACATGGGGAGCTACAGCATGGATTAGGGTTCATAGCTTGCTTTCAGGACCTCTGCTGAACTCTGAAAGAAGTGTTCCTTTTGTCACCCATACCTTGGGGGAGTGGTGTAAAACAATGATGCTGCAGCCCTGTCATGGCTGCTGGGATGCAAAGGGTGGTGTTTGCTGTCTTAGGGGCAGGCTGGTGAGGAGATGGAAGCAGAGGGGTATTAAGAGGGATTTTAGACATCTTGAAAACCTGGGAGTGCCACTCTGAGGCAGTTTGAGATGGCAAGCAAAGGACATACACCAGAGGAGATCCTCTTGCCAGATGGCACGTGTGGAGTTGGGAAGGATCAGTTGGTGTCAGTCTCCCCTTGAAGGAGCTGCTGGGTTGGCTTCTGGTTTCACACATGTGAACAGTGAATGAGAAGTTTGTGAGGGCTCTAGAAGTTGCCACAGATAGTAAGAGGCTTCTTTCCAGGAAGCACAGGGTTGGCAGACTAGGGATGACACAGGTGCCAGGCTGGGTCTCTGTCTCAGCTGGATAATACCTAGTCAGAGCTGTTAAGCTACTCTTTTAGGTCATTCAATGAATGGTTAATCCTTAAATCCTCTTTCCCTCAGAAAAAAGGAATTGAGAAGAACCTAGGCCTTGGCAAGCTCTCCCCCTTTGAAGAGAAGATGGTTGCTGCGGCCATGTCTGAGCTGAAGGGTTCTATTAAGAAAGGAGAGGAATTTGCAAAGAACTTCAAGTGAAGACTTGACAACGGGGAGGAATTAACTTCCTTAATTTATTAAGGCATCATGTCACTTTACGACTTCTGATTCAAAGCTCATGCTTTGATTGAAGTCTGTCTGTATTAGCTTGATGCTTGTTGCCAGTGCAGAGTCTAATCATCAATAAAACGGCCTCATTTTTTCAGTGTACCATGTGGAGTTGTCCTGATGTGCTTGTCCTTTGGAAGGTGGAGACTGTAGGTCTCTGAGAAGGGGGTTGGTTTCAGCAGGGATGAAATAGCCTTGGAAAGAGGGTGAGCTGATTACTCCAACTCTGCTGCTGCCTGGGTTTGGGCCCCTTGTTCAGCACAGCCACAGGGAAACAGGTGTGACCAAATCAAGATGGGTGTAGGGGCTGCACAAGGGATAACTGAGTGAAATGATCCAAAAGGTGTTTTTTCAGGAGGTAGCATTACCTCAGTTACCTTGTGTTACCTTAATCTCTTATATAATTTGATTTTAAAGGAGTTAGTGAAAGAGCACAGCTTTTGAAACGTCAGTCCTGCACTAAGACAATAATTAAACTGCTGAGAGCGACTTCTTTCTAGTTAGGAACAAAAGCCTTGATTTAGCATCTCCATAAATTTCTCTTACATTCATCCTCTTGTGAATATAAAAATAAATGTCTGTGAGAAGATGGTGATGACGAGTTCTGTTGCTGACTTCTTTGAAGGTAAGCTTTAATGAAGGAAGCTATTAATTCACTCTTCCTCCGTGCTCTGCGCTGCTTACGCCGTTGCTTTGAATTGCTCTCATCCGTGTAGGTTGAATTCTAAGTTGAACAGACTTTATTTTGATGAGTGAAGGAAGAGCCAAAGCCCAGCACCTCTGGAGGAACTGAGGTGAATGTTGGTTTGAGCCAGAGAACATGGTATAGTTGCTTACAAGAAAGATACCTAAAAGTCATAGATGCTCTTTGGTTCACTGCCTTTTATCTTCCTCCCACGTGTATTTTTTTTCTGAGCTCTTTTAACTGGGATTTGGTTTTTTGATTTTAATTAGTTCATCATTCTGAACCAAATCACACAGTTGTGACTGTTGTAGATGCATGGAGAATAAGGTGCCTGGTTCTTATCCTGCCCTGTGGAAGATGTGAGCAAGGAGGACAGCAAGCACACTCCTTGTCACTCCTCTGCAGAAATTCAGTGCATTAAAAGCTTGGTTTCTTTGCAGGAATAGTAATGAAATAGAAGCGTTGGCAGTCATTACTCAGCAGGCTTGGAACAAAGTAATTATTAGGTGGTATTAATAGAATTAAAGATCGTGTTGGAGGGGGGCAGGGGAGGATGTCTGAACTGGAGGACACTGAGGAGGAGGAGTGACATGCCAGACCTGGTAAATGTGGCAGAGACTGTTCCAAACAGTAAATGGAAAGCATGTGGCAGACTGCTCTAACTGGGTGTAGGGGTCTTGCAGGCCTGTCAGCAATTTCAAACCTGAAACAGGCAGCACAGAGTGTTGAAAACACAGAGTGTGTTCACCTGCAGAGGCGTGTGTCCAGTCTGGGTGCCCAGGTGGTCCAGGGGCACTGCTCCACAGGGCTGCAGGGAAAGCCTTGCCTTGCAACCAGCAGGACAGGAGCACACATTTGTTCCAGGCCTGCTATTTTTAATACAGCAGATAGAGCAGATTTCTGAGCATTGGAGACTTTGTAGAACTTGAGGTTCATCGTGTGGCTTAGGTTATTCAATCTTTTCTTGTGTCAGCAGTCCAAACCCAGCAAAGTCTGGGGGAATCACATGGACAAGCAGAAAGCTTTGCTTCTACCAGCAGGGACTCAGGGGCAGCATGGGCAAGTGGAGCTGAGGTGGAAGAGGATTATGTCTCAGCACCTGCTGACTTTTAGGTTCTCCAAGGTCTCCTTCAAATCTCCTGAATGTTAACTAAGTCCCCACACTGTTTGGATTTTGGGGTTGTTTCTTCTTCTCCCCAGTCCCATGCTGCATTTTTGGAGTTGCAGCTATTCCCTGTGCTGGAAATCAGCTCCTTTTTGGGAAAGGAGAGGCGACACCCTTTTGTGGCTTTCTGCAGAGGCCAGAAGGACACTGGCTAAAAGTGAGAAATGGACTTGTGTCAGTGTTCCCTGCTCGGTCACTGTGCTGTCCCTGTGGCTGAGCAGTGCTGTGGTGGGTGACAATCCCTCTGAAGACTGGAGATAGTTTGTACAGGTGTGGATCATCCCACCCCTTCTCTCTGAGCAGATTCCCTGGCGGAGAAAGGGATCTGGGGCCCATCCCTCCCCAGGAGGAGTAGGAATCAGCTGGGTGTACCCAGATAAGCCAACACTCTGTCCTGGAAGTTGTTTCCTGGTGCTGAGGCTCTGACACACAAGACCTTCATCCTCTCTCCTCTAAGTTCTGCAGTGGGGCTGCCCTGCTGAGTGAGAGCACTCGTTCCAGTGCTGGCAGCCTTTGTGTTAACCTCCTGTGGAGGGGAGTGACCAGGTCTGGAGGAGGTGAAAAACCTGCCCTGTGCAGATCTCTTGGGTTTCATCCTTTTTACTGAGCAGACTTTTGCCTTGATGGTCTCTAAGTACCTCTTCCCCTGCAGCATCATTTCTGCACATGGAGCTGCTGCCTCCTCGGGCAGCCCAGCCCTGCACCGGAGCACAGATGTCAAGATACAGAGGAGATGTGTGTGGAGAGTAATAAATAAAGATTCTCCAGATGGCCATATGTCAGGTCACTGGAGCCCACCTGCTGCTCCTGTGCTGCTGCAGCAGCATGTTAAATGCAGGGAAGGATAGAACAAGGAGAAAAGCAAGTGCTGAATGGTATAACTCAGGCTACATCGTTGTCCTGGGGGGCTTCAGGTGGGATGACCACAGGAGCAGGCTGGCAAACTTGTGTCTGTTATTTCTGGGAAATCTGTTTTCCCTTCCTGGCTCTGTGCAAGGGCTGGTGCTTTGGTGTGGGGGTACAGACCTCCTGGGGGGCTCTGGGTGCTGAAAGCTGGCAGCAGCCACTTTGCTTTGGGTAAGGCTGGTACAGCTGCAGCAGGTGTGGCTGAACCTGAGGACAATCCATGGCATTTCGGTGATATTTAGGAGAAGCAGAAGAAAGAACAACAGTTTAGTGCAGCTTCTGCCTTGTCAAAGCTGGCTGCCTTCCCAGCTCCAGCAAAAGAGCAAAACTGGAAGGGCTGGAGGTACTTCAGAAAGGTGCTGGGTAACTACTGCCCTCTCTCAGGAGCCCACCTCCAAAAATCACGATCTCCAGTGATTTCTCCCCACAGAAGCTGCCAGGACAGAGGGATGTTGCTGCCCTTTCCCTCCCCAGGGCAGCCCAGCACGTGCACCACCAGCCCTGGGGTACCCTGTGCCCAGCCTCGCATTACTGGGGCTGGCAGTTCAGAGCAGGCAGCGCATCCTCTGCCCAGGAATGGGGAAAGGAGAGGTGCAAATACACCCCGAGGTTGGCTGGGTGTAGCTGGGGGCACAGGCAGATCTCCCCCACAGCCAGCTCAGCTTCCCCCTTTCCTTGCAGGGCAAGGGCCAAGGGTTTAACATGTGCAGGAGCATCACAAACCATCTGAGCTGCGGGTTTGGCTTTGCACAGGCCTCTCCCCCTTCCCTGGCTCTCCCGCCTGGCCACAGGCAGTGTGAAATCACCACCTTTGCATTCCCTGCTCTTGATTTACTGAAATGCCCGAGAGCTCCCACTTCCCTCCTGGGTGCCTCCAAGCAGAGCTGGAGAGCAGCGCCGAGGCGGGAGGGTTTGTTTGCATTTACAGGGAAACCTGTTAATAAAGGAGCCCAAAGGGACTGCTCTTTTCCTGGCTGTGGGAACAGATGGCTGGGTAACACAGTGCAATTAATATGCAGGGAGTCCTGCCGGGGCAGGGATTTGATTGCCTGTCAGCTCAAGCTGAGCTCTGCCACCACACTGCCCATCCCTGGCACCTGCTGCCTGCAGGGACTCTGTGGGGACACTGGGACACATTGGATGGGGTCACAGATGAGACTGTGGGCACTGGCTATGGGAGAGGGTGCAGCTGGGGACTCCAGGACAGTGGCAGGTCCCTGCTTCTCCCATGCTGGGTGATGCTCTGGGAGGGTTTGCCCTTTGGGTTTGTAAAAGCAAAGGATGGCTCTGGTGATGAATGACTGCTCAGAGGTACTTCCAGGCTGGAAGGGCAACTCTGGATCGCTCTTTCCTCCTGGACTTGTTACCTCTGGCTAAGGAGGTGCCAAGGAAAGCAGCAGGCAGGAGCGCCTGGACAAGCCAAGGGAGGTGGGCACAGGAGGTGGGCATCTCCTTGCTGCAGCACAGTGCGGGTAAAGAACATTTCCCAGGGCTTCAAAGGGTGACCCGAAAAATCCACAGGGAAGAAAAACCCCTGCCAAGGGCTAGGAGGGTTAGGGAACCCTGAGGAAGCAGGAAACCTAGCAAACCCACCCCAGCACTGAGCTGGGCCTCGAGGCCACATGGTCAAGCCCAAATCGATGGGAGCCTCCAGCTGCCGGGCCACAATCGAATGGCCCAAGGTCACCCTGGGCACGTGTGGGGCCGTTCCGATGCCTCATCCCCATCCTACCCTGGGCTCTCACAGGATCGCGGTGCCCCCAGCCCCTTCCTCTTCATGCCTTTGCTTTGCCCCCCCATTTTCTGGTATTTTCCTCCCCCCCAGCCTCGTCGAGGTTGTTGAGCACCATGAAAGCCAGCACCAGGCTTTGATCAGGGGCTCCTGCCTGCGCCGTGCCAGCAGCTCGCTCCCGCACGGCACCGCCACTCCCGGCCGCCCTTTCTTCTGCGTCAGGAGGAGGCTGCTGGAGATGTCGAACCTCAGCGCAAATCCTTGCAATTAGGCCTGTTCTGCTGCCTGCCTCGTTTGATCTCCTTTAATTATTTATCGCCTTTTCTTTCTCCTCTTTCCTAAATCCTCGGTTTCTTTCAAGTGATGGTTTTCCTCCTCTCCCCCCAGCCGCGGCTGGCTCTGCCTGTTTGCCTGCAATTACCGACCCTTCTGCTCCTTCCATCTCTCCCCTTTTGTTCTCCACCAGATCACCCCTTCTCGCTGCTCTCATGGCTTCACCCTGCCCGCCTGCCTGGCAGCTTTTTCTTCCTCCTTTTCTTGAATTTTTCCCACCCGGATGGCTGTTGCCTTCCTCCATCCCGTTCCAGCTGTGGTTCCGGCTGTGTGTGCTGCCCGTGCCAGCTCCCTGGCTGGCACCCTGCACCCCGCGCTGGGCTATGCTCCATCTCCACTGCTGTTCTCCCGGGCTACTGGTCAGACCCTGGTGTGGTCCTGCTACAAAGCCTTGGCTCCTGGCCAAAACCAGGAAGCCCCGTGGTGCTCCTGTCCCCTCCCATGCCAGGGTCTCCCTGTGCTGCTTTTTCATCCCTCATCCTTTGTTTCCCAGGACCTGATGCATTATTCAGCGCTGCGGACGCCGCGGGGTGTTGGGAAGATAATGGTGCTGCAAAGGGCATGGGCTCACCCTGGCGATGCTGGATTTTCCTGTCATGGGCTGATTTTCCCCTCCAGCATTAAACCAGGAATAGTCCTGACCATGCAGGAGGTTCCTCCTAGGAGGTGACATTTGCTGTCAGCCCTGGGGGGGGGGACATGGCAGGGACAAAGGTAGGAGCAGAGGGAGGCAGCAGAGGCCCTGGCAGTGCTCCAGGGGCTGCACCTCCCAAATCCAGCCCCAGTGCTTGGCTGGAGTTTCATAGAGACACAGGTCCAACACATGGCCACTTGTTTATGTAGTCCTTACATGGATGCAGGATGCAGGTTTTGCTCAGCAGATGTAGCAAACAACCCCAAACTGTTGTTTAATCCTTGTGGAAGGAGGATGCTCGTGCCCTCCAACCCTGCTTGCATCTGGGCACTGTGAAGCCCAGCTGGACCTGTCCTCATGGCTTGCTGCCCCTCGACCCTGTGCACAGGGACGGGGAGGAAGGTGAGGGATGGAGTGATTTCGGGCTGGTGTTGCTGGCAGCATCTTGGTTCCTGGGCCTGTCCTCCCTCAGGAAACAGCATCACCCAGCTGCCACCAATTGTGGAGACATCCCCACCAGGAGAGGCCTCTCCAGCCTTGGCTGCCCCCAGGAAAGCCCCCCTTAGACCCCATCTCTGGCTTCCCATCCCTGTCTCTGCAGCAACTCCCTCCACAAATCCCGCTCTGAGGCCAAACCCCCCATGGAGTGATGGCCAGGTGCTTTTGTTTGGCTCTGCTTGGGAACCTGCAGCCAAATTCAGGAGGGAGCTGTGGTCACAGGGGATGCAGAGCCCAGGCAGTGCAGGGGAAACTGAGCCAGGGGTGGGACCAGGTGTGCCCAGCCAGGTGAATTTGGTGTCCCTGGCAGAGAAGATGGGGTGAATTCAGAGTGTTTTGGGAAGACAAACCCTGGACATGACTGTACTGGGCAGTTTTGAGGTGGTTTAGGGGAGGTTTGGGAGCTTTCCCCCTTCTCTGGTTTCACCATTTCCTGTCCGCCGAGGAGGGCGAGTGCTCGGCATCACTGAAGGAAACGAAAATTAATTATGGGCTCATTAACACGGACTCATTACCTGAGCTGCAGCACTGGGGAATGTCCCCCTTGGGGACCCAACACCTCCTGCATCACCACAACCCCCCCAACCATCCCAAAGCCCCCACACCTGCCAGGGTGGGGGTGTTCCAGGTGCTCCCAGGCAGTGCTGGAGAATCAGCTGCGAACTGGGCAGGGCTGGGGGGCACTGGGCTGGTACTGGGGGACCTCTGTGGGCATCATGGTGAGGAGGTAAAGGGTAGGATGAGACTCAGGGTGGAATATGGGATGGGATGTAATCCAGGATATGAAACAGGATACAGGGTGGAATATGGGATGAAATGCAGGGTGGGGTTTAGGATGGGATATGGGATAGGATACAGGGTGGGGTCTGGGATAGGATGTAGTGTGGGATATGGGATGGGATACAGGGAGGGGGAGCTCTGTGGAAGGATGGGGGGCTCTATGGAAGGATGGAGGGGCTATGGAAGGACAGGGTGCTCTGAGCAGTGAGGGGATGCTCTGTGGAAGGATGGGGGGCCCTGTGCAGTGCAGGAGAGCTGTGGAGGGATGAAAGGGGCTGCAGAAGGACAGGGGCTCTGTGTAAGGACAGGGGGCTCTGTGTAAGAATGAGGGAGGGTCCGTGTAATGACGGGGCCTCTGTGTAAGGGTGGGGGGCTCT
>VZSE01003401.1:92841-129459 GCA_013398275.1 Promerops cafer | reverse complement strand
GAGGGGGTGCGGGGGGCGGTGGGACCGCACTGAGGCCTGGGGGGGACGCTGGGAGGTGCAGAGGGTGGGGGAGGACGGGCCCCCCCCACCCATCCGGTGATGCTGGGGGCGGGGGGGTGACGACCCCCAGTGATGGGGATTTGGGGGTGCGGTGCTCCTCAGGGGGCTGGGAACTGGGGTCTCCAAAGGGACATGGATGGAAGGGATGGGGAAGGCGTGCATCGTATTGTGGGTGCTGGGACAGCTGGGGACCCCACCGGGAGGGGTGTGCCAGGGGTGTCCCCCCGTGAGGTTTGATGCTCCTGGGGGTGTGGGATGGGGTGAGGAGTCTGGAGATGAGGTGCTTTTTGGGGCACAGGGGGCTCCTCCAGGGACGCGGATTTGCCGGGGGCTCCCTGGTGCTGGGGGAGTGGCTGGGGGGCACCCACATCCCTCTTTTCCATGCTGGGGGGAGACAGGCTGTGACTGGGACACTGGGTGACCCCCAGCAGTAGATTTTGGGCTGGGAAGGACGGGACAGTGATGATCCCTCAGCAGATGCTGGTGCCTTGTGTGGTGCAGGTGGGACAGGGTCCCCAAAGCCCCTCTTTCTGCTGTGTGGACCCCCAGGCTGTGCTGGGGAGGGTTTGGCTGATGAGATTTCAAACCCTGCGGGTGTTGCACGAGGAAAGGAGAGGGGGCAAGGCTTGGCAGCAGGGAGCCACAGCAGCAACTCAGCCGCTTGTCTTCTGGGAGTGTTCTGTGCTTCTCCTTCCCAGATCAGGAGGTTTGTCCCCAGGGATGTCCGGGCTGTGCCATGCAGGGGGCTGGTGGTGAGGGGTCAGGCCATGGCTCAGGGGGAGCAGGTGGCTTTCAGAGGACACAGGTTCATTCATTCCCTCCAGAGCAAGATTTCAGACTGAAGGTATCTTGGTTTGCCTGTGCTCCCACTGCTGTAGGGGGGTCACCTGGGGGCTGGCAGCATTTGGGGGTGTCTCAGGTTGATGACAGATGTCAAGGACCTTCTCCGAGGGTGCAGATGCTCACTGGTCTCCTTGCCCTGGCACGTGGATTCTTCTCTGGCAGGAGCACAGGGACACCCCCTCTGGGGGGGATTCTGGGGACAGTGTTTGTGTCCAAACTCACATTGTCATTGCTCTGTCCCACTCTGCCAGCGTGGCCTCACACAGTGCCACCCTCTGTGTCTCCCCTGCTTTCCCCTAAATCTCCCTGGCATCCCACCTGCCTCCCCCTGCCCCAGGACTCATCCTGACAACACGTGCAGGGAATTTCAGGGTCTTTCAGAGCCAGAAACTGGGCAGATTTTAAGGGAGCCTTTGGTCCTTGGTCACTGTTGGGAATGGCAAGCAAAGGTTTTGCCAGGCAGAGGGGTGCAGGGGTCTCGGCTGGCTTTGTCCCTGGTGCCAAGAAAATGATGCTTTTCCTCTGGTCAAAGGGTCTTGTGCCCCAGGGGCCAGATCCAGTTATGAGTGGATGTGTGGCAGCGGGTCCTGGAGGCTGCTGGAAGAGGGAGCAGAAGGTGCTCACCCCTTATCTCTGGGCAGGGGATGCCTGCAGGGTGCAGGTCACCCTGTGGGGTTAGTGTTGATGATGAGGGTCTGCCGGATGTGGGGGTCCCCAGTCCCCAGAGCCCTTTCTCCTCCTCCTCCTTCCTGTCTCCCAGCTCCCGTTTTCCCTGGCCAGGTGGCCCGTGGCTTATATAATGTGCTCAAACCCCGGAATAGCTCCTCCCGTTACACAACCACCCAGCCAGCCACGGGGGGGTTGGTGGGGGGGATTCCCAGCTGGATGCTCCCTCTGCACTGGCCGTGACCCCCCTCTACCTGCAGTGCTCAGCCCCAGGGGTTGTTCACCAGGATTGTGTCCCCGTTGGGGAAGGTGACCTCATTGTGACAGTCATCCCCCTGCTCCTCCATGTGCTCGATAATTGCTTTTATTTGTAGTAGTGTTATTACTCCCCTTCCTCAGAGGGGTGATGGGCCTCGGGCTGTACCTCCTCCTGACTCCTTGCCCAGCAAAGCAAATGGCCCTAAAGGTGCAAATCCTGGGCTGGCTGTTCCCCCTCTCCATCCCCAGTCCTTGTTTAAGCACCTCCTGTTGGGGGAAGGTTTGGCAGGGCATTCCCAAGGGGATGAGGAAAGTGTGGCCAAAGGGGTGTGGGGCTGGGGATGCCATAGGAAAACCCATCACCTGGATCTGCTGCCTCTCCACTCAGCATGGGGGGATTGCTGTTGCCACGTGGATGTGCTGCTCCTTTCCCTCATCCCTGATTCAGGAATGGGGTCACTGCATGGGTCCTGAGGCTGCTCCCTATCGTGGTGTGACCCCTTTGCCACCAGCTCTTCTCCAGCCAGAGCTGAGAATGGATCTTCTCAACAGCCAACAGCCCAAGGGGTTCAGGCTGGGGGGGCTTCAGTTGTGGCGTTTTGGGGACAGGAGTAAATCCTGGCTCCTCACCCTCCATTGTGCCCTTTTCCCTGGATCATCTCCAGGGGATCTCCGTGCCCACACCCCTGTCTGGTGCTTGTCCAAGAGGGGACCAGTCCCCAACCCTGGCTCCCCCATCCCTACGTCCCCAAGCCAGGAAGGAGCCCAGTTGCTTAGCAACTGTTTAGCTTCTCCACCAGCCTCCTCATCTATTTTAAAATATATATATATATATATATATCTATATCTGCACAGACGTAGGTATGCACATGCAGCTGCAGCTCCTGACCCCCCAGCCAGCATCCATATATTCTTTACTAATTGCTTTAAAGTCTGTGAGGTGTCAAATTTTGGTCAGGCAGCTATAGGAAAAGATGCCCTGGGCTTGGGGAAATAGGGTTGGAAGCACTGGGATGGCTGTCATCAATCCATTCCCACTGCCCCTTCCCACGGGCATCATCCCTGTGGCTTGGGGCTGGAGGGCAGAGTTAACGAGCCCCAGAATGGCTGCACTTTTAAAGCTACATTTGCCTTTTTTCCTCGTTCTTGAAGGTCTGACTCATGGTTTTTGGCACTGGAAGGCAGCTCCAGAGAAGGTCAGCCCAATTAATGGCAGCAGCCCCGGACTTTTCCTCCTTGTAACTCCAGCTGGGTGTTCAGAGGAGGCTGGCTGCCTGGCCATGGTGTTCTGGCATATTTTGTGTCCTGAAAAAAAAAGATCTTCTCCCAGCTGTCGCCACAGCACAGACAGGGAGCAGCCTAGGATGGGGCTGTGCATGCTTGGGGACAGGGTTATGGTTTCAGTCGGTGGTGCTGTGTCCTGATGAGATCCCAACAGGCAGGAGAACCATGGGGACCACCCCTCTCAGCCTCTCTGGAGTGACTGGAGCATCCTCACCTCATCTGGGCTGTCCCTGGCGTGTTGGAGCCGAGCTCTGGCACGCTCAGTGCACGAGCGGTCCAGGGATCCGCCGTCCTGGGCTCGCTGCCCGCATCCCGTGCCCGCATCCCGGCACGCGGGTGCTCACGGCCGCCCCGGCTGGTGCAGCTGGATGTGGCGAGAATTAATGGAGCACCGGCCGGAGGCGGCTTTAATTAGCACCGAGGCACGAGGAGGGGGCAGGATGCTCGGGGACCGCTGCCGCCTTTCCCCAGCGAGGGAGAGATGCCGGGAGAGCATCCAGGCTCCCGGGAGAGCATCCAGGCACTGCCGCCTCCCCGCTGCCGTCCCCGCTCCCCCCGGGAAGCGGCTCCATCCGCAGTACGGCGGCACAGCGCGGCTGCTCAGCGCCGGGGGCTGCGGGCATGGCCCGGGGGCTGAGCGGGGCCCAAGGGGGATTTCAGCAGAGCCGGCTGGGAAGGGGCTTGTTCTGGGCTGGGAAATGGAAGGGCCAAAGCGGTTTGGTGAAATAACACTCTTTTCCCCATCGTTTTGCTTCTTTCCCGTCGGGCTGGAGTTCTGAACCTGTGAGCTGGACAAAGCCCAGGTGGGACAGCCCCAGGGATGGGACACGGGGACCGTCACGTCCTGGGGCCACCCTACCCCAGCCCACAGGGAGTGAGCTCCGTTCACAGCTTGGCTGGAAACCAGCAGCCCCAAACCCTGGCAGGATGGTGAGAACGGGCCTTGCACCTCGAGCTGGCAGGGCCTGGCCTGGCTGTGTGACAGGGGCACAGTGCAGTGTGTCCGTCCTTCTGTCTGTGCTGGCAGTCTCTGAGCTGGTACTGAGGGTGCCGGGTCCTCCACACCATGGGTGTGATTCAGCATGGCTGGGGAGGGAGGGAGAGACCCAGGCATGGGATGGAGGATGCTGGAGGGGGAGGAGGAGAGTGGGATGAAGATGGAAGATGGGGATGAGGAGGAGAATGGAGAATAGGGATGGGGATGGAGAATGGGGATGAGGATGGTGGATGGGGATGATGATGAGGAAGGGGATGGGGGTGAGGATGGAATTAGGGGATGAGAGTAAAGATAGGGATGGAGGATGAAGATGGAGGATGGGGCATGTCTGAACACTTCCAAAAGCTCTAATCCAAGTATCAGAAAGCACCTGCAAGCTGAAAAGCTGGATTGACCTCCCCTGACCAAGGCCCAAGGTGGCACGTAGGAGGAGGATCAGGATCCCAAAATACGTGGGCAAATGCCTGGTTAATATGGGAAAAGAGGGATTTGCTCAGGAGTCTCCCCAGCAGCTCCAACCCATGGTGCCACAGGGTTTGGACCCTCCTGGGTGGCAGTGAGGAAATTTGGGAGGTGGGAATGGATGCAGGCAACTGTCCCCAGCTACATCCTGCAGCCTCTGGGAGTGTGTGGAGACACAGAGCTCACTCCAGGAAGCCTCCTCTCCCTCTGGGCGAGGCAGCCGGGCAGCGGCTGCCAGTGATTGATGTTTTGTGGGTAATTACTGCAGATAATGAAATATTTAACCATCATCTTTATTATCGGGGTAGCGCCGAGCCAGGCGGGAAACCACTGCTGCTTGGCCAGGGCTGTGCTGATGGGTTTGGTGCTGATTTGGGTGCTGGCAGAGCCAGGTGGTCCCTGTGTGGTGGCCAATAGATTGAGGTTGTGGTGGTGGCAGCCACTCTGTGTCCCTTGTGAGTGCAGGGCATCGCTGGGGTTCTCCTTGTGGGGCAGGGAGAGCACAGACCCAGCTGGGGGACACGGGCTCCCTGATGCTTTGTCACCACTGTCACCAGCAGTGTAGGGCTGGCTCTGTTTGGCACCCAGGGATTTGCCTGGGGCCCCTTTGGAGAGCTGGGGGGAGGCTTGTGGGTGGGTTTTTCCCATTCCTTTGTTTCCCTGCCTATGGTGTGGCTGAGGCAGGGGGCTGGTGGCAGCTCCCACCGTGGATATTGCTCCAGGCTGAGGGGACACTGGGAGTGTCCCCTCACATGGTACTACATGTACATGTGTACATGTACACATGCAGTACCATGTCCATCCCGGCTCCACCCTCCTGGCCCCAGGTGCAAGGGGATTTCTCCAGCTCCATCCTTTTCATGAAAACAGGGAGCATTTCCTAGTGGATCTGCATGCCTCCCCCACCATGCAGCCTTCTCCCACAGGTACCCATCCAGCTGCCAGTTTGTCTCTATCTACCTGCCCAGCTCTATATCCCACACACTCTCAAGGATTTTCAGCAATGAATTTATCCACTGCTGGGCTCAGGATAAAATGAATTCCCACTGGGGACAAGCAAGCAGAGGCTGCTGCAGAAAGCATCCTCTCCTTTCCCCTCTCCTTCCCTGAGCCCCTCTGTGGGGGAAGGTTTCTAAGTGGGGAGCTTCCCCCGTTCCCTAACTTCCTTCCAGGTTTTTGGCTTCATGTCCTGACGGGAGAAAGAGGGAGAGGAGCCCCCAAGGCACGTTTTTCTGCAGCATCTCTCTGTTCTCCAGCCTGGAGCCACCCTGGGATGTGGAGGGGGCTGGGTTCAGGGTGGGCAGGGAGGGCTGAGCAGGGCTGTGGGGTGTCATGGGGTTTGAAATGTGGGTGCTGTGGGTAAGGGGGACCCTTCAGGTTCAGGGATGAGCATCCAGGAGTGCAGAGCCCTGGCTGGCTCCTGCCGCACCGGCAGGATCTCCCCCGTGCCTCTGCAGAAATAAAGGCTGCTGGCTCCTCTCTGCATGGTAGTAATGGGGAGGGAAAAAGAAGAAAAAAAAGCCTTGTAATTAAGCACTTAGCTGCTGTCCTCCCTGGGCAGGCTTGTCAGGAGATAAATGACTGTGTGGGGCAGCCAATGGCAGCAGGAAAGTCAGGGATGTCCTGTGGGGATGCTGTGGGGTGGGAGACACCTTCTGGCCAGGTTGGGATCCCCACCACCCCAGGGAGGGCTCCGAGGTATTTTCTCTTCTCAAACAGCAAAGAAACCTCGTCAAAGCCCCTCGTGGGTGATCTGCACTCCCACCCTGGCTCTGTCCCAACTGGCATGGCCATGGAAAGCTCTGAACTGCCTGGTGTCCTGGTGGAATGGCACACTGGGGATCGCAAGCCTTTCCTGGGCTTGAAACATTGCAGATCAGTCCATGGTCCATCTGCCCTTCCTGCTTCTACTGGCCTTAGGGATGCCTCCTCCCCTGGGCCAGTGTTTGCCCCATCCTCCACGGGCAGCGTGTGTCAGCCACCCAAGGATTGGCTGCTCCTGCACAGGAGATGACATGCAGGCAACACTCGTCCTTGGCAAAGCCTCTCCAGCAGGATCCCTGGGATAGAAACACCTCTGAGAAGTGGCTTTCTGGCAAAAGCTGCTTCTCCAAGCCCAAATCCAGCTTGGAGAGTGAGGCAGGATGCTCTGCCTTTGCTCCTGATCGTTTCTCTTTGTGCAGGGCCCCTGTAAAGGCCACGTGGTGCCTCTGCAGCCTGGTGGAGCTGGTGGTTAAGGCAGCAGATATCCAGTGGGAGCATCCCGTGCTCGGGAGAAGGCTAGAGTGCTGGGCAGGGGAGCTGGGGCACGGCAGGACAACAGGGACAGTGAGGAAGGGGTGCTCAGCCATGCGCCGATGGCCTGAGGGCACTGAGACAGGGCTGTGTCTGCTTGGTCCAGGAGATTTGGGAGCATCTCCTCCCTCAGGCTCGGGGAGCATCAGCCGGAGCCTCAGCCCAGCAGTGCTGCTTGGGAACAGTTGTCCTCTTCCAGGGGTTATTTTTGGAGCCAAGTGAGGACACATTCACTGTGTGGTGGAAAGAGGAGGCAGACACACGTGAAGGAGCAGGGAGAAGGCAGGGGGACAGAAGCTGGTGGGGATCCTCATCTCCCCTTGCAGCCCACACTGGGCCATGGCAGAGGGTGCCAAGCCATAGCCAAAGAGTGCCAGGCCATGGCCCAAGAGCATCAGCAATTGTTTGCTGACATCAGGATGTCCCACCACTGCAACCAAACCAGCCAGTGCAACTGGGAAATGCAAGGGGATGTCTGAGGTCTTTGGGTCCCTAGAGGACTGTGAGGATGGATGCCTGTCCCTGCTCCAAACCCACACTGGCTGACAGTGGGGTCCATGGGGTCCATGTCTTGCTGCTGCTGTATAGTCTTGGGCCCCCCAGACCCACCCTTGGCCAGGTTTTTCCAGTACAAGGCTGGAGCAGAGCATCCTCCTCTCTTTCCCAGGAGCCAGCCCTCTCGTCATGGTGATGGGAGTAGCCCCAGCCTTGCTTTGAGGATGAGGAAGGTGAAGCAAGGTGCAGGGAGATCTAGTCACTGTCCCCAGCAGCCTGCTTTCAAGACCGATCTTACCCTCAGGTCCTAGCAGGGTCCCCTCACTGTCATGGGGTGAGAGGGGAAGCAAGGCAGGGACTGACCCTGACTCTTTCTCTCTCTCCAGGCAATCATGGCTCTCTACAACAATGGGGCTGATGTGCCTTCACCCCAGGAAGCCTCCAACGGCTTCCCCCAGCCTGGTGCCTCAGGAACGTGGCACAAGGGCGAGGAGGAGGTGCGGCTGGTGGAGCCCAGCATGGTGAAGAAGGCTCACCGGGAGATCCTGGACCACGAGCGCAAGCGGCGGGTGGAGCTGAAGTGCATGGAGCTGCAAGAGATGATGGAGGAGCAGGGGTGAGTGGCAGGGACATCGGGCATGGGATCCTGTTTGCACCTTGTTCTCCCCCTTTAAAAAAGACCTTGATGTGGCAAATGTCACCATTTGGAAGTAAATCCACTTTTGGGTGAACCAGACAGCTTTGGTGGGTTGGTCTGTGGAGGGAAATGCCAAGGAGTTCATCCACTTTCCCTGCTTGGAGGTTTGGGCTCCCAGCTTTTCCTGCAGGGAAAGCCGAAGCATGAGGGAGGAGTGAAGTTGCTCATGACTGTGCAAGTCACCAGTGCCATCTATCCTGTGCCCTACATGCCTGGGTTGTGAGATCCCAGAGGAAAGCTGGGGTTTAGTCACAGGAGAGGCCGGTTTGGGGCTCCAGTTTGCCCTGTTTTCCTTCTCCTCCCCCGTTTTGGGGTGATAGGACCCCCTGCCCCCACCCTGCCAATGCCATGGCCAGGCACTGCAAGCTGCTCCCCAGCCTTTGCTCTCCCCTTGGGAAACAAATGGATAGGGAAAAACCCAAGGGGCTGAGGAACATCCCTTCCTGGGTGGGCAGGAGGGACTGGGGGGCCAGAAAGGAGACCCCCATCCCTGCCAGGCAAGGCTGTGCTGTCTCTGGCAGCAGCCAAACATCCTGATCCCTCTGACAGCTCTCTAAAACCTGATGGATGGAGCAAATTCTTCGGCACACTTGGGTAGACGGGGACTGGTATCAGCTGGGGAGAAGGAAAATGGATTGAGGGAAGGCTTCGCCAAGGCTTTCATTAAGAGTGCAAGCGTGACCTAGAATTAAATTGTCTCACACAGACTGGAATAATGATTGTGCCTAATTTGTCATTATGGAAATAAATAAGGCTGACCTGGCGCTTTGGGGAGCCCAGAGCCTCCTGTCGGGTTCCCGAGCCCTAGTAGGGATCTTACTACTGGTAGTATCATTACTGCAATGGGTAATAGCAACACTGCAACCAGGATTGTTGTTATTGCTATAATTGCTTTGCTGTTATTAAGGCTATTAATAACACTGATGATGGCGATACGCGGAAATGATAATATAATTACAGTAATAATCTTGGTCAACCTGCTTAATCCTCTGCCTGCTCTTCCCCTCCACACAGGGGCTTTCCAGGGGGGTTCCATGAGAAGGGATTTGCACCCCTGAGGTTTCTGCCTGGCCCAGGGGCAGCCTTCTGGCCATGGCCTTGGGGCAGTTGTTGATGAGGGCAGAGCCCCAGGATGGATGTGAGTGTCAGCAGAGGGGGTTCTGCAGGGATTTAAGCACTCCCTTGTTTCCTTAAAGGTGGATGGCTCCTCCTGCCTGTGCTGTGGCTTGCTCCAGGCTGCCTGCACTGTTATTCCCTGCCTGCAGGCTGGATTCCTTGTCCGGAAAAGAAGTGTCAGCAAATTTTCTTTCTTTCCCAAATCCATTTGACACGTTAAATGCAAAAGCAAACCCCCTCCAATGGGGTTATAAGCAGCACCAGGGGAATGCAGGAAGCAAAGGGCTGGTGGTGCTCCTGCCTCCATCCCTGGAGGTGGTGGGGAGTTCCTCACCTTGGCCTCCCCCACAGATTTGCTAATGGCCCAGCCACAGTGGCCCATCTGTCACCTCCTGTTTGGTCTCATGTCCCCTCCCCAGGAGCACCAGCCGTGTTCTTAATATGCTGCAGCAAATGCTCATCTCGGGCAGACATCTTCCTGCTGCTGTGGGCTGGCTGATGTCCATGGGGTGGCCAGGGCTGTCAGCTCTGTCCTTGTGGAGTGGCCACTCTGCCCAGCTGGGTTCACTGCCATCAAGGAAATGGAGCAGAGCAGCATTTGGGGGTGATGCCCTGGTTTTGGGGCTCCCCATGCCCAGGTGCAAGGTGAGGGGAAGCAGCCAGGCTGCCTCCATACCCTGTTATCAGTCTTCCTTCTGTGTGGAGTCTGGATGGGGAATTAATGAGAGCCTTTCAGTGCAAATGAGTTTGTTAATATTAATTCCCCTCTCCTTGCTGTTCCCCTTCATGGACACTGCAGGAGGGGTGGGTGGTGCCACGTGCCCTTCTTCACCCAGGGCACCCAGGGGCACCCAGAGCACTGTGAGGGGCATCACTGTCTCCAGCATGGGCTGTGTGAACTTCCAGCCTTGGGGACCGCAGGGCTAGGCCTGGCTCTGGCATCCAGTTTTCTGGGCTTGTGGCAGTGATGCTGATGGGATGTGATGGAAAGGGTGGGCCATGAGCAGCCCCTCTGGAGGCCGTGGCTGAGGATAGGGACACACACAGAGCCCGACCCCTTCTCTCCCAGGGTGGCAGTGTGGTGGTGACATGAGGTCCCTCTCCCTTCACCCTCTCCCCTGGGATGATGCCAAGAGCATTGTGGGTCTCTCCACTACATCCCTCTGTTGGGATGTTTTTAGTTGAGGAGGATGCTCAGGTGCCCTTGTGCAGCCACAGGATGTGGCACAGGACCAACTGCCCAGGGCTGTCACCTGTCCCTTCCCAGGGACACCTCGGGGACGCCGTGGTTTGCAGTGGCTGTTCTCAGATGCCAGGACACAGTGATTAGTGTCTCTCGTTAATAACCCTGCGGCAGCCTGAGTCAGCTCTCGGTGGTAGCGCAGGGCTGGCATGGCTTTCAGGGCCCCGGAGCATCAGGGGACGAGCAGGGGACAGAGATGCTGGGAGTGAACCCCAGAATCACTGGCTGCAATGCCAAGAGAGTTTGGTGGGCACTTGCCCCCAAGCCTGGGGCAGTCACGGGGAATGGCAACTTCATGGTCATCCTTTTCCCTCTTCTTGATGTCCCTTCCTCTGCCAAGCACTGCTGGGAGAAGCAGGCAAGACTGAGGAGGACATAGTGGTGGCAGGGGACCAAGCAGAGGTCCTACTGTCCTCCAGGCCCTGATGACTGTCACCATGCCACCTCCCCTTTTGATTGGCCCCTTGGGCCATGTGTCACTTCCAAAGGTATAGAGTTCCTCAGCAGGTCCACGGGGAGCCCATGCTCCAACCACAGCAGGCCTGACCACGTCTTTGCCCATCCAGGTACTCCGAAGAGGAGATCCGACAGAAAGTGGGGACCTTTCGGCAAATGCTGATGGAGAAGGAGGGTGTGCTCACCAGGGAGGACCAGCACGGGCGCCAAATGTAAGTCAGGCAGCTTCCAGTTGGTCCATCTGTGCGTCTCATCCCAGAGAGGCACGTCCTTGATTGCCTCTGAGTATCAGTGGGCAGGTGGGTGGGTGGATGAGGGTATATCTAGGCATGACTGGATGGATGGATGGATGGATGGATGGATGGATGGATGGATGGATGGATGGATGGATGGTTGGCTTTGAGTCAATGTTTGTTTGATTTGATGGCTGGTTGGTTGGTTGGTTGGTTGGTTGGTTGGTTGGTTGGTTGGTTGGATGGTTTGATGGCTTGTTGGTTGGTTGGTTGGTTGGTTGGTTGGTTGGTTGGTTGCTCTTCTGAGGCTGTATCCTACCTCTGGTGAGGTTAAAGGTTATCTTGCACTGGTTCTTTGGAGACCTCTGGGTGCTGTGCAGAGGCCAGCATTGCAATGCTCCTGTCCCAGATGATGAAACCCAAGTGAAGAAGGTCTCAACATTTGGCTCACCCCACCAGCCAGGGGCAGGGACCCCATGGAAAAAGCTTCTCCTAGAAGATCCTGTACTGTTCCTCTGCTTCTAATCACTCCTCACAGTGCCTGGTCCTGGGGGGCTGCATCTGCCCTGGAAGGGGCTTAGGGCTCAAGTTTGGTGTCCAAAGCAGCCCAGCTCCTGCTGGGGACATGCCAGTTGCTGCTCCTGCCCTGCACAGGACTGTCCCCTGCCTCACCAGGGTCTACCCCAACTCGATGATGATTTATCAGTGCAATGCTTAATGGCCCAGGCAGCATGGCTGGCCCGGCGTGCACCATCCATCAGCCTGGAAACCAGGTCACTTGGGACAGGAATAGATGTTTCAGGTTCACTGAATATTAATGCTTCATTAGGGTCAGGAAATCAGGGCGAGGGGGGAGGCAGGGAAGCCGTGGCAGCAGGAAGAGCCTCCCTCACACCACTCTGCTGGCACACCAAGCAGGGTGGGACACAGGGACATGGCTGTGCCCTGCCTGGATGGGGCACATGGGCTTGGGACAGCATGAAACATTCAGGATCCTTCTCCAGGCAGGAAAAAAAAAGGGCATGGTGAGAACCAACCTGCTCAGGTCACTGAGCAATCACACCTGAGGTGTTCACAAGTGGCCTTTGCTGGTGGGGGCAGGAGTCATCTCCAGGGCATCTTCCTGGCAGGCTCGTTAGGGCCAGCACTGTAACGAGCACATGGGGAAGCCAAAGGTGCCTTAAGGTTACCCTGGCTGTCACCTTTACAGGCTTGGTTTTGCAAAACGAAGGGTAATCATTAAAGATTAGCCCCAGGGCTATAAATAATAGTGCTGAGCTGGAAGGAGCAGTCTCACAGCAAAGGATTGCTCAGAGGAAGCAAAGCCAGAGACGCCTGAGGAGGCTGGTAGGAGCTGGCTCCAAAGGGGGTGGCTCTTCAAGCAGCAGGGATCTGAGCTGCTGGAGGATATCCTGTGTGCCAAAGGTCTCTGCTGCATGAGGAGACTGGACAAGGGGGTTAAATAAGCTTTAAATAAAGAGCCTCAGCCCTTGTGGTGGCTGGCAGAGTGCTCAGCAGAACGTCTTGTGGGCTGCTCGGGCTCCAGCACCGCTCTGGGCTTTTACCGCTCGGTCCTTGGCTGCCAGGACTGTGAGTCTGAACCAGCTGGTCCTGTTTCAAAGCCAATGTGAGAGCTCAGCATCATCTGCATAACTCCTCAGGGAAAACTGAGGCATCGAGCAGAGCTGTGACCACCTGAGTCCCTGGCTTTGCTCTTTGTGCTCTCCTAGCTCCTGTCTCCTTGTGCACGGCTCGGTACAGCCCCGTCCCCAAGGAGAAGGGCTTGATGGACAGGCTGGTGGGATTGCAGACAAAGGCGAGCGTGTGCTGGGCAGGGAGGGATAATTGGAGCAGCACAAGGCTGGTCTTGAGCTGCTGAGCACAGCTAATGGGTGAGATGCTGGCAGCAGGCTCCGGCGTGGAGCGCTGCCTGCTCACAGAGCAGAGACACACACAGAGAATTAACCCCACTCCCTTCTCTCTTTGCCTCTTTTCTCCCCCTTCCCACGGCTGGGTGGGTGGTTGAAAGGCTGATTCTACCTTTGGGACATGGCCAAAGCAGGAGTCACATGGAGAGGACCCAGCAAGCCACGGCTGTGGCGCAGAAGGGAGCCCAAGTCCTGCTTGAGCGATCATCCGTGGTTAGGGGGAGGGTGCCTCGTGTGTAGTTTCAGTCCAAGACATTTCTAATTAGGTTAAACAGCCCATGCCCTGCCTGTGGCCAAGGATGCCAACACGTGCCACTGTCAGATCTGCAGTCTGGGACTGGGAGCTTCCCCTTTCTCAGGCAATGGCCAGGCTGCCAAGGGACTGATGCTGTGGGGCTGCACTTCTCCACCGGCATCGCTGGCTGCTCGCCTCCAGGCTGGGAAGGGCAGAGGAGCCCCCATCGGGTTTCTGAGGGCAAATCTCCCTTGGGAAGCAAACACCTGGGCTGGTGTGGTGCTGGGCACCCTCCAAGCCTGTCCCCATCTCTTTAGTTTCCCTCCAGAGCACCTGGATGTCCTTGTCCTTCCATGGGTGAGATGTCCTACGTCCCCCAAGAGCAAATGAGAGGCTCCCTGTGGGTTTTGCTCCTGGGGCTGATGGCAGAGCCAGACCAGGGAGGTGGGGGCATCAGGGAGAGGTTGGGCAGGGACTCCTGAGACTGTCCTAGTCCAGCTGCCAGGCCTCTGCCAAGCCCTGCCCACAGCCCCGGTAGTCAATGGCAACCTCATGCCGGTTTCCATGGCAGTGGGGAAAATTAATGCTGATGAAGTCACTCAGGAGAGAGAGAGACCCTGATGGCTCTAGGCATGATGTCCCCCCACCCCTTCTTCACCTGGCCCTAAGAGGGACATTGACCATTACCTGCCTGAAGCTCCAGTGCTGAACTGGTGGCACTCTGGGGTGCTGGCCTCAAAGCCCAGATCATCCTGGGCAGTTCCCACCTAAATTTCCACCGCCAGCTCCTCTCACCCTTATCCAGCCCTGCAACCCACCTAGGCTGACCCAGCCTCCCACTCAGCCCCAGCACTTGAGCAAAGCCAAAAGGGGCTCGAATGAGGCTGAGGCTGGGCCCTGTGGGGAGATGGTGGCTCAAGTCTCACAGTGTCCCTGTGCCAGCCTGGGGGGGATCTCTGCAGGGATTGGAGCCACAGGAAGACCCTGAGCAGACCTCCACCCTGGGACTTTGCTGTGTGTGGACATCAAGGGACATGACCAAGGTCCCCTGGGGATGCTGTTGCAGAGGGAATGTCCCCCAACCCCTGTAGCTGCACTGGGGCTGCCCCAGCTGCTGTGGTGGGAGACAGGGAATGGGGATCCCCAAATTAATCCTGCTCTTCCTCCTTTGGCAGTGTGATAGAAAACCACCACGGGGCGGATGGGGAGGAGTACGCGGTGGAGTACCCTGACTACGGAGAGGGCTGCCTGCTGCAGTGCGACTGCTCGGCCGAGTGCTACCGCGAGGACAGCGGCCACCGCGAGTACAGGTCTGCGTGGGTTTTGGGGACCTGGTGTGCACAGGGTCCCCATCCCGGGACACAGAAGCCAGGGGTCTGTCCCTTCTTCTTTCCCCAACCTTGTTTGCTGTCTCCCACAGGCTGAAAAGACGCTCGAGCAGCTCCACCTCTCCTCCACCCAAGAAGAAAAAGAAGAAGAAATCAGGTCACCGCCGGAGCCGGTGAGTCCCCGGCTGTCCCCGCGCTATCCCCTCTCTCTGGAGGGCAGCTCACCTGCCAGCTCAGCCTTTTCCCAGGCTTTGGAGGGGCAAGTCACCCCATTTTGGGGGGCAGTACATCCCTGAATGTGCACCCTTAAGAGGTGCAATGCATCTGCATGTACTGATACTGCAACACACACATATGCACACACCCACTGCATGCACTGGTGGGACCTTGCCTGGTCCATGTGGGGAAGGAGCTTGCTGCCACAGGGCACAGCACTGGGCAGGATATGACTCTATGAAGGGTCCATCTACCCAAAACCCCACCACTTAGCACTGGCTGCCTGGGCAGGATGCTGTGCCTAATGTCCCTTTCTTCTCTGCCTTTCCTGTGGCAGCAAAAAGAGGAAACCCGGCTCAGAGCGCAGGTGAGTGACCACTGGTCTGGGTGGGCTGTGGAGTCCCCTCTGGGGCTGCAAGACCACTGGGCACAGGCCGGCCTCTGCCACCCACTGTCCCCCTCTGAAATCCCACTGGGAATTGGCCACCTTGTCTCCTGCTGGAGGCTGTGGAGCCCACGAAGTGGCAATGAGACAGAGCAGGATTTGGGCATTCCAGAATTGAAGGCAGCAGAGTCCTTCTGCCAAAAGTCCCTTTCTGTCCCCCAGCCCAAATCCCCCAGGAAATAACTGCCATGGCGATGTTCATGCATCCCATGGGGTGCTCCAAGGGAAGCAATGTGACTGGGGGTGGTGGGACCAGACTCCCCTGGGCTAGGGGGAAGAGGCTGGGAAGTCCCTTGCTCCCTGCTCAAGGGCACCCACTTCCCCTCCAGCTGTGACAGCTCTTCACCCATCCGCAAGGAAAAGAAAAAGAAGACTGGAAAGAAACACAGACGTGACAGGTAGGATGGACACAACAGCAGGCTGGGGACAGCAGGGGTGCTTGGGGATGGTGGGGCTGGTTGGGGCTGCTCAGGTCCTTGGGCTGGGGTGGGATTTAGGCATGGATAGGGATGGACGCTGATGACTTTTCATGATGGGGCCATCACCTTCTCACAGCCACTGTCACCTGCCCCATCCAGTGGCCCACCTTGGGGCCATCCCCCTGTCCTTCTCCTCATCCCTGGAAACTGCCCAGCCTTTGCTCCCCCCTGGCCAGATCAGTGTATCTCCTTCATCTCTGCCTCCTCTTCATCCCTCAGGTCTGAATCGGGGTCACGAAAAAAGAGAAGACACAGGTAAGAGTGACGGCTACCAGGAGCCACCCCACCGCCACCAGCTGCCAGCTTCCCCTGCTAGGGACCCCCTGTGTCCTGCCCTCCTGCTGTCCCCTCCCCTCACCCCATAGCTGGACACTCCTGTGTGTCCTCTGCCCTTGGATGTGGCACAGGGCCACTCTGGCTGACTGTGGGGTCCCACATGGTCCCAAATGTCCCCCAGGGGAGAAGAGGGGATCCCAGGCAGCCATGGCCAGGACAAACTGGTACCCTGCTCTTCAGATGCCCTCTGCCAACACTGCTATTTTAGGGTGAAAGGAGTGAAAAACAGACAAAGAGTGCCAGAGAGGGTGCAGGGCAAAACAAGTGTGGGAGGTGACAATGGGACCGAGCCCTGAAGGTGCTAAGCAGAGCCAGTCCCCCCCTTCTCTCCTGCCTGGCCTCACCAACCTGCACCTGACCCCACAGTCCCCCCAAATCCATCTGGGATCCCCACCACGCTTTGAACCTCAGTGGAGCCCAGCTCCAGACCAGGCAGGTCCTTCCCCTCGCCCCTCCTGCAGCCTCAGTGCCTCTGGGGGGCTGGGAAAGCCACCCCCAGGTGCTGGCCCCGCTCCCACCTCTGCAGCTTTCGGCTCTTCCCGCAGGTCCCGAAGCCCCAAGAACAAACGGAAAGAGAAAAACAAAGAGCGCAAGAGGTGAGGGGCCGGGCTGGCGGGGGGAGCGGGGCTCTCTGTGTCCCTGCGTGTCGCCCACGGTGGCTCAGCTTGTCCCTCGGCCCCCGGCCGCCCTTTCCGCAGGTCCCGCAGCGAGTCCCCGGCCTGGCGCTCGCACCGCCGCAGCTCCTGCAGCTCCCACAGCGCCTCGCTCTCCTCCGACGACAGCGGCTCTAAATCCCCCGGCAGGTAGGGACAGTCCGGCACCCCCCTCCCCATCTCCACACCAACAGTCCCCAGCCTCCGCGGTGGGACCCTGTGAGGTAGAGGGTAGGGACAGAGATGTCCTTGTGATGGACACCCTTATGTGGTAGAGGGCAGGGAGGTGGGAGGCAGAGGTGTCCCAGGGATGTTTACCCTGGGGAATGGAGGGCAGAAGGTGGGTGACAGAGGTGTCCCAGGGGTGGGGACCTTGGAGGATGGAGAGCAGAGGCAGGTGGCAGAGACATCCCTGAGACAGGTATAGAGGATCTGCACGATCTCTGGAAGGTTTGGGAACATGGTCCCCAGACGGGGTTTCAATTTTTAGCTAAAGAAAGCACGAAGCACCGATTCTCACCCCATTTCTGGCTTTGGCAAAGCCTGGACTGCAGCCGGCGGTTCTGCTGGAGCCGGGCCAAGGGCGGGGCCGGGCTCGGGGCCGGGGCTGCCGGCAGCTGACCGTGCGGTTCCCCTCAGGCTGAGCCCCAAGCGCCGGCAGGATGGCCCCAAGGGCAGCAGCGCCCGCTCCAGCCGCAGCCTGTCCTCGCCCTCGCCCCAGCGCTCGGCCTCGCCGCACCAGAACGGGCACAAGGGCAGCGCCCAGAACGGCCGCCACAGCCACGGCGCCCCGCTCCCGGAGCCCTCGGATGTACGTAGGCTTTTCTTGGATCACTCTTCGCTTCCCTCCCCTCCTCCCTCCACAGGACTGCCCCCCTGCTCTCCTCTCCCCTCCTTCCCCACTCGCTCGGCTCCCCGCCCTGCCCGGCCGGAGCACACGGGGGAGGTGTGGGGTGCAGGTTGCACCTTCCCAGCACTCACCAACCCCGCGCTGGGTGCACGGCCTCTCTGGGGGAGCCAGCCCATCACCCTGAGGCAGGGATCAGGGCAGCCAACAGGGCATCCCTCCCCCAGAGACACACGTCGTCCTGCGGATGTCACCCCGCCGCGATGATGGCTTGGCAGGCCATCACCTGCCAGGGTCACCACCGGGCTCAGCACCTCCCTGAGATTGATCCCAAGCAGCCAAGAAACAGGCAAAGCAGGAAAATTCTTGCTTGCCCACCAACTCCAACTCTCACTAGTGCCAAGGCGCCAGCACCAGTGCCCAGAACCCCAACACCCAAGTTAGGGTTTGGGGGGTATTAGATGCTGGATGCTCAGATTTTAGGACCTTGAGGTCCCTATGGCAGGTGACATTGGAGCTGAGCATCCCCAGCTCTGCCTCAGCATGCCGAGGGTCTTGGTGAAACCTTGGGGGCTGCTCCCTTGCTGAGTGGGGCAAAGCCCTAACCCAGTGGGCCCAGGGGGCCAGTCCCAGTTTAACCAGTGCTGGGATGGTGAGGAGCCTGCTTTGGCTAAGGGGGGCTGGAGGCAGGGCTGAGTGAAGGCAGGGCACTGCAAAACCCCACTAATGGGGCCCACACAGGCCCCACCTGTCCCAGGGAACTTTATTCCCACAGGTGAAGTCCTGTGGGAATACTCCTGGGCCGGCAGCACCCAACACTGACACCCCAACACCTGCAGGGCCAGGGGCACCCTGGAAAACGGGGCCAGGAACCCCCGACCCCACATCCACGTCCCCTTCGCCCTCCCCAGCCCAGCACCCCGCAGCAGCACCCAGCACCCTGCCCACCTCTCGGGGCACCTCTCTGCTTTCTTCTTTCCTGTGGTTTCGGCTGGGGCGTGGGGGGGTTCGGGTGCCGAGGCGCCGCCCCCCGGGCGCCCGGCTCGCCCCGCTCTCGCCCTGCCCACCCCAGCATCGCCCAGGCCGTCGAGCTCCCTTGGCTCCCCGGCACCAGCGGGACTTTTCTCCAACAACTTTCTCTCTTTCTCTCTCTCTCTCTCTCTCTCTCTCTTCTTTCTCTCTCTGGTTTCTATTTTTTTATTTTTTTTTTTCTTTTTAATCCCATCTGTGTTTTTCTTTAGCCTCCCATTTGAAAAAAACCCAAACGGTAATATACACTTCCATTTCTTGCTCAGCAGAAGCAGGGACGAGGGGGAGGGAAGGGCAATGAAACGTGCTTTTTTTCCCGCCCCCTTGTTTTAGTTTCCTTTCTCATGATTTCTTTTCTTTCCCCTTGTGATGTACAGAAATGCAAACGATATATATTTCTCTTATTTTTATTTCCCCCACCCCGTCGTCGTCGTGTTGTTCTAGAATTTTTTGCTTTTGTGTGTGTTAATGTGGAGAAGAAAAAAAAAACCAAAACAAAAACAAAAACCTGATGTGTTTTCTAAATATTTACGACCGCTGAACATTGTATTTCCATTTTCTATATTTTGAACAAGGAATTTAAAAGGGAAGAGAACCCAGCAGCTCTACACTGCAAAGGAGGGAATTGCCCTTTTCCTCCTCAAATTGGCAACTGCCCGGTGTCGTCGGCTGGATCCTGCTGCCGTGGCGAGGTTTTCCTCCCCGGCTGCCGGATGAGGCCGCTGGGAGCGGGGCTATCCCGTATCCTGCATCCCGACAGGATGAGTGCTGAGCACCCTCGGTACCCAGCCCCCTCCCCACCTCCTGCAGACCCCCCAAAAGCTCCGGGCTCAGCCCTTCCGCCGGGTGAGCCGTGCCCACCCCAGCACCCCCAGAGCCGCCGGGAGCCAGGGGTGCCCCGGGGCGCTGCGCGGCGTTGCCTTCCCTTTTAAATACCCAGTCCTGTCTCCATCCATCCCTGCTGCCTTCCCAGCCTTCCTCCTCGGTCTCTCCTCCTCCTCCTCGCACACACGCACCCTCCAGCCCCTCTCTCTCTCCGGTTTTCTTTGGGCCAACACAACCCGACATCCCTCGCCGTGTCCCACCTCCATCCATCGCCTTCCCTGCATGTTATCCGGGACTTTGCCGTGTTATAGAGTGACTTTTTAAGACTGAACCGCAGCCTGATCGGGTTACAGACACCAGCCAGCAACCCCCCCGCGGCCCCCCCGCTCGGGGGCCGGCCGCAGCCTTTCCATTGAAAAACAAACAAACAAACAAACAAACAAACAAAAATTTTTAAAAAACAGAATAAAAATTAGAAGCTAAAGAGACCAATTTTAAAAATAATTTTAAAAACTCTAAGCAAAGCAAACGGGATTAGCCGAGGGGTCTGGATCGCCGTACTAAAGAGTCCTTGTCTTTTTCCCATTCTGCCCTCCAAATGTGGAGATTATTGTTTTCTTTTTTTATTATTGCATTCCTGTCACTGCCAATTCCAAAGGTAGGTATTTCGTCCACCTCTGCACGTTCACTTCTGCAGATGAGCCTGTTGAAAAGCACCGTAGCTTGATTTAATGTTATTTTCTCTTTCTTTCTGACTTTCTTTCTCTTTCTCACTCCCCTTCTCTGTCTCTCATTTTGTCTCTTTTTGGTGGCTATATATATATATATATTTTTTATTTCTATGGTTTTCCCCAGTTAGCTGCAAAGCCATGCTCTTCTCTTACGTTCTTTTTTTTTTAATATTTTTTTTTGCCCTGTCCACGTAATATTTTTTTTCTTTCTTCCCCCCTTTTCTCTTCCCCGTCTCCTCGTGCTGTCGGTAGAATGCATTTCTGTGTCTTTCAGCCCTCCGAATTTGTGTTCGTTTCCATTCAGGGGCTGAGCACGGCTGTTCCCTCTCAGTCCCCCATTAGTGGCTGGGTAATGAAGGCAAATATAATTAGGGAGAAATAGGGGCAGTGGTCACGGGTAGAAGTGGGCACAGGGGGTTTTGGGGTGGATGGATGGGGCAAGAAATGAGAAATCTGGGGAGATGTGTGTGTTTAGCCCCTCTTCAGGGGGAAAAAACCCAGCTCAGGGAAAATACTAAAGGAGGCTGCAGTAGGGAAAGGTTTAAATCTCCCTGCGTGGAGAGAGGCAGGTCCAGGACATCGCAGTCTGTGAGGGGCAGGGGACACCATCCCTGCCCTGGCTGTCCCATCCCCACAAGTGCCCAGTGTGTGTTTTCCCTCTTAGGCTGAGTCTTTGGCAATTTGGGTTTTTTTGGGATGCTTTTACCTTTGTTGCCTTCCTGCACGCCAGGGCAGGATGCTCCAGGGTTTGGGTGGGAACCCTGCATCCCACAGCCCGAGCCCATGGCATGGCCAGCCAGTGCCAAAATGCCACCCTGGGAAAGAGGAACCCCCTCTCTTTCTCTCTTCATCGTCCTCTTCTTCTTCTTCATCTTCTCTGCTTTAATGTTCCTCTCCTGGGATGCGGGGCTGGGCATGGGCTCCCCTGATCCTCCATTCTGGGGCTGCTGCATCCCCCTGGAGCAGATCCATGTCCCCCAGTGCTTGCAGGGCAGCTGGGCAGGGCTGATCATCACTGCCAGCCTCCTCCTCACTGCAGCCATTGCAACAGCAACTGGTTTTTAATAAAAACCCCAAAACCTCCCATTTTGGCTGCAGCTCGCTGCTCTGTGGCTGGAGGGATTGGCTTTTCCATGGGGACAAGGAGGTGATGGGGTGTGGATGCTCGGGGACATGGAAGCTTCATGTCCCTTTTGCAGCATCTTCCTGGCGGTCCCCAGAATCCCAGCCCTTCACCCTGCCCCCTTCTTTTTTGGGGGAGAAAAGTGGCATTGAGAACACAGTGGGATGGGTGGAGACAATCTCAGCCTCAAGGATTCACGGACCATTCATTGGTATATTTGGGGCAAGGGGATGGCGAGGAACTGGGGTCACCAGCCCTGGCATGGTGGCACAATCCTGGCACCACCCCAATATCCCTGAACCCCCTTTGATCCCCCCAGCTGGACTAAGCAATGCCCTGTGCAGGATTCACCCTTCCAAGGGTTCTCAGGGACCTGGCACTGGGCTGTGGCCAGGGGGAAGGAGACCCCAAAGGCCCCTGAGCTGGGGTTTGCCAGCTTGGTCAGGACTGGTGTTGCAGGAGCTGTTTCCACCCATCTTTTTGGTCTCATGGTGTTTACAAAGATGGAGGGAACACCCAGGCAGTGTTTGTGGCTCAGAGGAGCTCAGATATTTGGGAGCCTCAGGGCTGGGCAAAATCCCTTGAGGTCTCAGTGAGAGCCTGGCTCAGGGCTTGGCCACGGTGGTGGCCCAAGGTTTCCCCTCCCTGTAGGAGAAGTGACTTGGTTTGTTTTATTTCTCCTCTCTCTGGCTCTGTCTCTGTCTCTCCTCCTTCTCTCGCTCTTTCTTTCTCTCTTGCATTTTTGTGAATCTAATGATGCACTTATATTGCCCCGCTTTTCCCTTCTCTTCATACCTTACCTACTAAAGGAGGAAATGCCACTTTTTTGGTAAGTGGATGTTAACCAAGAGGGACTTAAAAAAAAAAAAAAACATATAATGGAAAAAAAAAAAAAAAAAGGAAACAAAAAAAAAAAAAAAAAAAAAAAGAAAAAAAAAAAAAAAAGGAAGCAGAAAGCAAAGTCTGTGTTGAGTGCTGATGAGGACTTAGCAGTTCCCTGCAGAGTCACAGCTAACAGCTCAATGCGTGTCCCAGGAAGAGCTCAGAGACATTCATTTATCTCAGTAACGAGGACATTTGTGAAGTTTTGCTTTGTTTTTTATTTATTTATTTTTATTATTTTTTTTTTATTTGATTTGATTTGGATGGTTTTTCTTCTTTCTTTTTTGTTGGTTTCTTTTATGCCTTCTTGCCCCCCGGCCCCCTCCCCTGCCTTGCCCTCCATTGTTGCTCTGTGCCGTTTTTTCCTCGTTTCTGGATTTGTTTTAAGCCGAAAGCCGTACTATCGATAAAACCTACACGTATCAGAACATATATCTCTATATATGTGCATGCCTCTGTGTGAGCAGACCCCATCACCTCCAGCCCTCTTTGGTTCGACCCTTTCCCCTCGGCTCAGTCTGATTTACTCTCCCCCACTTCCCCACCTTCCCTCTTCTCATATTTTCTTTTTTTTTTTTCCCCCATTTTCCTTCCTTCGTTTGGGTTTTATCCCCCTTTTTCCTTCCCCTCTCTTGGTCGGGGCGGGCTGGCACCAGGGTTTGCTTTATCCCCTCTCCAGGTGTTTTTTGGGGGCGGGGGTTGTTTCTTTCCCTTCGAGCTCTCCGTCCCCGACGACTTGGGGCTTTCATGGATTTATTTATTTTCCTCCCATCCCACCCCTTCCTTTGGGTTTTTATTACGATTTAAGTTGAGTTATATTTTTTTGGCGTTTTGCATGCGGAGGTTTGCATGACCCACGTTGTTGAGGGCGAGAGGAAGGTGCAGAGTAGCGTCTGTGTAGCCTGCCTTATGCGATGTGCATTGACGTTGTGATCTGCGCCCCCGGCCCGGCGCCCCCCGTTAAAATCCCCTTTCTCCTTCTTTCTTGTCTTCTTCCTCCCCTTCCTCCTCTCCCTCCTTCTCTCTCTCTCTCTCCCCCTTGCCAGAGGCCGGCCTCGGCGTCCCCCTCTCCGCGGGCTCACGGCAGGACGGGGCCGCCGTCCCCCCGCACCCGGGGGGGCCGACACGGCGCCCGCAGCCCCCGGTCGCCCACGCCGGAGCGGGCCAAGCACGGCCACCGGCATCGCTCCCGCAGTGCCTCGCCGCCGTCCCGACACCGCGGCCAGAGCAAGGGGCGGCCCCCGGCCCCTCGGGAGCCGCCGCCGCCGCCGCTCAGCCCCGCCGGCTACAGCAGCGACTCGGAGGGCTCGGCCGGCTCCCACCCCTACCACCCGCCGGCCGGCCCCGACAGGAACCACGGCGCGCACGGCAAGAAGTAAGGGAGTCCTCGGGATGGGGTCCTGTCATCCCTGCCGGGATATGGGAGCTGGGCTCGGATGTTTGGGGCGCAGGTCCCTGCGGGCACCTTAAATCCATCCAGGCAAAGTCCTGCGGGCTAAACTGGGGAGTGGGGCTGGGTTGGGATGCTCAAGGGATGGGGGTGGGAATAGGGATGGGAAAGGGACAGGAATGGAGATGGCAATGAGGACGAGTTGGCGATGGGAATAGGGATGAGGACAGACCCAGGGATGGGCTTGGGAATAGGGAAGGGAAAGGGAAGAGCCACAGTGGGTCAATGCTAGCACACTGTGGGAAGGGTCATCCCTGCAAGGGATTATCCCACTGCGAAGGGCAGTGCCTGGATAGATTACAGCATCCCATAGATGCAGGATCCCAAGCAAATGAAAACCCTGTGCTTTACAGTCATGGATGTAGCCCAGTCAAAAACTGGTGTCATGCAGGTGTTCATTATGGGAACCTGGGGTCCCTGGCTGCTGGGGGGACGAGGTGCGAGGCTGTGCTGGGATTTGCCTTCACAGGGTGAAGGAGCGGCACCACCGGGGCCGGCCCAACAGCAGCTCGGAGTCGTCAGCCAAGCACTCCCGGCACGCCTCGGAGCGGAGGAAGAGCCCGTCCCCCAGCCCGGGCCAGCGCAGCAGCTCCTGGAGCTCCAGCGGCTCCCTCTCCAAGTCCCGCTCCCGCTCCCGGGAGAAGAGAGCAGGACGCAGCCGCTCCCGCTCGCCCTCGCCGAAGAAGCCAGCCAGCAGGTCAGGCCCGGGGGGACAGGGGCCCAGAGGGACAGGGGCACCGCGGGTGCCAGCAGTGGGCTCGGAGGGCATCACGGCTCAGGGTGGTCCCGGCTGCCCTGGGACTCGGGGAGGGGCCGCAAGTCATTGCTGGTCACACTGGAAACGCCAGCCCCATATGGGAGTGTCATCTGTGCAGGGAACTGCTGTCACAGGGTGTCCCTGCATCCCACACGGGACCCCAGCCCATTCCCTGACCGTCCTCCTCCTCCTCCCCGGGGTGTAGAGAGAAGGACAACGAGCCCCGAACACGTCATGGTGATCCCGATCCCGCCCGCCCTCGGCGCCGCTCCAGGAGCTACTCCCCCATCAGGAAGCGGAGACGTGACTCCCCCAGCTTCATGGAGCCCAGGAGGATCACCAGGTGGGTCCTGGCATGTGGCAAAGGCTCTGCCACGGCCGCTGCCACGTCCCGGGGCTGAGCTCTGCTGCTAGCTGATCCCAAAGGATGGATGGATGGATGGATGGATGGATGGATGGATGGATGGATGGATGGATGGATGGATGGATGGATGGACGGATGGACATACAGATGGACAACAGCAGCTCTGTGGATGCACAGATAGCCCAGAGGATGACTGGGTGAATCAGCTGGCCCAGACAGATGGGGAACCAGACTGCGTCCAATACTGTGACCTTCTGATCTCTTCCTATTTCGAGGCATGAAAACAGGAATTAATTTTAATCCGCCTGTGCGTATCCCAGCAATACGCATGTCCGCAATCACGTCTCTCCTGCCCTCCAAAAGCTGCTTTCTCCTCCTTGGGATCCTATTGCCTCAGGATCCTGAGCTGTAAGACAGGCAATATTTTGTGCCAGACAAAACACTGTGTGCATATGTAGCACCTCGTTAAGATGCAGCGCTGGCGGCGGGGCCGTGCCGAGCCGAGATTACCTCCTTCCTGACCTATTTGTCTCTCCCACTATCAGCTGGGTGATCGGGGGGGGGCAGGATTTTCAGAAATCAGCTCTGCCTCCCTGTGGGAGGGATTTTGTTTTGCCTGGGCTGGACTGGAGTTGTCGGGAGGGAGGTCAGGAGAAAGGACAGGAGAACACTGCTGAGCCCATGGGTTAAAGCTCCCCACAGTTTTCCCTGATGGATGCCCTGGAAAGAGAATGGACTGGGAAAGCTGCTCCCAGCCCAGCCCAGGTGCCACTGTCTGGTTTTCCATCTCTCCTGCTCCATCGAGGTTTTACCAGGATGTCCCCAGGGAGGTGGCAGGGCTCAGCTGGAGAACACAGTCCATGGTCCCTGTGGGGACTGTTCACCCCATCCCCATCACCATCCTTGGGGTGGATGGGGATGGCAGACCCCGCTCTGCTCAGGGTTCAGGAGGAGCAGAGCCATTTCTGTGAGGTGCTGTGTGGAGGGGGCAGCCAGGGAAACACCCCCAGTCCCTCTTGCCTGCCCCACAGCCCAGCCAGAAGCCCCAGGGCTTTTCTTTGCCCACCTGCCCTGTCCCCAGTTCCCATCACGCCCCTCCACCATGTGGTCCTACCTCAGTGATGCCAACTTCTCCTTTTCCATTTCATCCCAAGGTCCCTCCCGGAGAGCATCGCCGCCAGCCCGGCTCCCAGGGTAACCTTCCCCCTTCCTCCTCCTCCTCCTCTTCCTCCTCCTCTTCCTCCTGGACCCCTCTGTGTCTCCTCACACCTTAGGATGCCCTCGGCACCCAGCCACTCTCTGGTCCCACTAACACCAGGCTGGGAGAAGGGACAAGGGGCCGACTCCCGATGTCGCTGCCCCCTGTGTCCCCCCACCCCACTGTCCCCGTGCTTCCCGTGTCCCTCCTCATCCTCAGGCGCCAGCGGGCCGCAGCTCGCCTCCCGCTAATCCCAAACGTCTCTTTTTCAGCAGCTTTCAATCTTTGGTGTCTGGGAAACACAAAAGCCACATTAACCTGCTCACTTTCTGCCCTCGACGCTGCCTAATCCAGGACTAACACCCCGGGGAGGGAGCTGGGGAGGGATGGATGGAAGGGGAGGTGATGCCGGGTGGCCGCATCCTGACACCCCGCAGCCGGTCCGAGCCCGGCCGCTGGGACGCTTGGCTGCCCTGGGTGGATGCTTGGCCATGCCGGGGGTCCAGCGCCGGACCCCCTTCCCCGAGCGGCCGCCGGGGGCCTGACTCAGCTTCCCTTTTCCATTTGCAGCGCCCGCAAGCGTCCCATCCCCTACTACCGGCCCAGCCCCTCGTCCTCCAGCTCGCTGAGCACCTACTCGTACAGCCGGAGCCGCAGCCGCAGCTACGACAGCTACAGCTCCAGCCGCAGCCGCAGCCGGACTCGCAGCCCCCCCAGCCGCTCCCGCAGCCCCAGCCGCAGCCCCAGCTACAACAGCCGCAGCAGCTCGGAGAGCGCCGGCTTCTGAGCCCCCCGGCACCCGGCCGCAGCCCCCCGACAGCCCAGCTCCGCCCCCTCCAACGCCACCTGCGCCCCCAGAAGGGACGGGACCACCGGGGAGGTGGAAAGGAGCCGGGGATGCTAAGGATGGACCTGGCAGCGGGGGAAAGCACGGACGGGAACTCAAATGGGTCCTTGGAACGCCCTGGAAGGGGGTGGTTCCCCCTGCTCCGGGGTGTTTTGGGGTCGGGATGGGGAAGGGGGGTATCTTCTTATTTCTGCGAGTGCCGGGGTGGGGCGGGGTGGGGTGGGTGAGCACAGAGCGAGGGAACAAATGCTCTGCAGAGACCTTGGGGCCAGTGGGTGGGGGTGGCTGGGGACACCCCTGGGGCCCCCCTGTGCTTTTTTGGTTTGGTTTGACTGTTTTTTAGCACAAGAGCATCCCGGGGAGGTGGGCGGGGGGTGCTGGAGGGTGTGACGCCAACCAGAGGTGAGCAAGGCCCTATTTCCCTCAGCAAAGTTGTCCCCAGGGTGTCACGGGGGACAGAGGCTCTGCAAAACATTTTGGGGTCCCCTCAGACCTGAGCACATGCCGAGCCATGGATGAACAAAGCCGGCAGCACCTGCAAGTCTCTTCCCAAGCGAGGAGATCCAGGGGGAAACGCTGCTCGTCCCAGCTCAGGAGCCGGCCCTGGCACCCACCCACCCCACCCAGTTTGGGGGGCACCGAGCTGTCACCCCCAGGAGGAGGGAGCTGCAGGGCCTAGGGCTGGGCAGGGGGTTTTCCACTCCTGGGGGTGCATCCAGCCATCCTCTGGTGCTGGCATGGCCTGTCCCTCCTCTGGGCTCGCAGCCCCCAGTCCCCTCCTGCTCTGGGGAAAAGTGGCTGCTTTTTTAACTGAATTATGGGAAGAGAGAGGCAGGAGGGTCCCGGGCTTGGCCCGCAGCCCAGCTTTTGCAGGATTTTGCTGATTTCCCAAAAAGAAAAAGCCCCCCAGGCGCTGAGGACAGTCGTGGCCCCCCGGGGCAGTTGGTGTTTAATCCCGGTGGCCTCGCGTTTTCCGGACGGCTGGAGCAGGACAATGGGGAGGAGCCTCCCTGGGTGGGAGAGCAGCTGCTCGGATTAACCCGCTGCCCCTGGATGTAAAGCCAGGCTTTGGCCGTCCTGCTTGGTGCTGGTTTCCAGCCAGCCGGGACCCGGAGGATCCTGTGGAGTCCAGCTCAGCCTCGTTAGCCGTGGCCTGATGAACTAGAGGACCCGAGAGGGCAGAGATGGGAGCGAAGGGGCACTTCAGGGTCAGCCTCCCAAACCTGGCATGTCCAGGCTCAGCCAGAGGCTGAGGATTCACCAGCCCTTGGAGAGAAATCCCAGGAGCTGGGCAGTGATGGGTGCCAGCCCCTGGGTGTCCCGCTGGCAAAGACACCTGAACAAGCAGAGGTGTTAGAAATGGGGTGAACAGGTACGGAAGGGACACACTCGTGGCACTCCATGGTGGAGCGTGTCCCCACACGCCAGCCCCGGGCAGGGTGGCAGCTCTGGATGCGACTGTGGCAGGAGGAGGAGACAAAGGGTCCTGCTCTCCTGGAGCCTGGGGAGATGGAGGACATGAGTTCCCCCAGCATCCCTACAAACCCTGAGCCACGCGCTCCAAAAACCATCCCAGCAATTCCAGCTGCTGCCCCACAGCCCCGGTCCCCCTCATCGCCCCACGGGAAGCTCAGACTGGCCGCTGGACCCCCCAGCCCTGCTGGGATAGGGGGAATCTCCTGGAAACATCCGAAGCCAAGCCAGCAGCGGGGGATTTCCCCGGTGGCCGCAGCCCCAGCCCTGCAGCCCCCGTGGGGCCGCGGCTCCCAAAAACCCGAGACCCGACTGCAGCGGCGCCGCGGACCAGCCAGCACATCAGGGAAAAATTCCAGTCTTCCTCTTTTACAGTCTCTGTCTCCTGCCGCGGAGGGAGCCAACTGGAACAAATACTCTGTAGAAATACTTCAGTATTTTCCTGTCGCGCGTGCGCTCTCTCTCTGGGTTGTGAGTACAGCTGTAGATGCCGTGAGCTGGTGCAATTATAATAAATATACAGTATATATTGTAAATGACTCTGCTGGGCACTGAGAGGTTTCTTCCCGCTGGGAGCAAGGCAGGGTTATCCTGCTCCCTCCACCCGGCTCCCTGTGGATCCATTCTGCTCTTCCCTCTGGCTCCATGTGGAGCAGCACCGGGAGTTTTGTGTCTGATCCCACCGAGGATCCTGCTGTGTCTGTGGGGGACCCTCTGCATCGTCCCTGGCTCCTTGCCATCTTCCTGGCTCCCTGCATCCTTCCCTGCGTCACTCCCATTTGCCTGCCAGCTCCCATCCATCCTGCCTGCATCCCTCCCTGCATCCTCATCTGCATCTCTGCTTGCATCCCTGCATCCCTCCCCTCTCTCCCACATCCTGGCATCCCTCCCTGCATCCCTCCCATTTGCCTGCAACTCTCCCATCCATTCCATACCTCCCGCATCCCTCTCCCGATCCCTCCCATCCTTCCCTGCTCCTCCCTGCGTTCCTGCCTGTATCCCTCCCGTTTCCCTTCATTCCCGCCTGCAACCCTTCCATTCCTCCCTGCATCCCTCCTCTGATCCCTCCCCTCCCTCCCTCCCAGCATCCCTCCCTGCATCTTCCTCTGTATCCTTCCCTGCGTCCCCTCCATTTCCCTGCATCCCTCCTTGCATCCCTGCCTGCATTTCTCACCTCCCTCCCACATCCCTCTCATTTCCCCACATCCCTCCCACTCCCTCCCCTCTGCAGTGCCCCATATTCCCCTGGTTCCCCCGAGCCCGAGCCCGCTGGATGCAGCCCCCAGCCCCACATTGCTCAGCTCCCCACAGCCCCTTCCCCCTCACTGCCGTTCCAGTGTCAGCACTGGGCTCTGCCCCAGGCAAAGGACACCCCCAAATTTCCTGCTGTGCATCCCCCCCCACACTCCTGGAGGTCACTAATCCATGCACTGAGCGTGTCAGGGCTCAGCTGCCACCCACCTCCCATCTTCTCCAAGGCAAATCTGTGGCCAGAGGGGAACTGGGCAGAGGTGATGGGGTCCCAGAGCTGCTAGACTTGCTGGGCTAGAAAACAGCCCTTCCCCAGGATGGGAGCTTGGGGTCTGGCCCCAGATGGGAATCCCTTCCTGGGTGCCACGTGTGTGGAGAGACTTGTTGGATGAGAGGATGCAGCAGCCCCCAGGCCCCTCCAGTCCCTCTGCCCCCCTAGAACCCCCCTAACCCCATTATCAAGATCAGCCCCCCAGTCCCCACCTGCCCCCATCAGGTCCTGTAAGCCCCCACCAACCCCTACAGGCCCCATTGGCCCCCAAGACCCTCACCAACCCCAAGGGCCTCAGGGACCCCCACTCATGGGGACTGGAGCAGCCCCACTTGGTGCTGGGGTTTCCTACCACGGTGCTGAGCACTGGAGCCACTGGAGTGCCAGAGGGCTGGGACCAGTCTGGAACCTTCTGGCTGGTGGGTGACCAGGAGCTGGGGGGCTCTGGAACCTTCTGGCTGGTGGGTGACCAGGAGCTGGGGGGCTCTGGAACCTTCTGGCTGGTGGGTGACCAGGAGCTGGGGGGCTCTGGAACCTTCTGGCTGGTGGGTGACCAGGAGCTGGGGGGCTCTGGAACCTTCTGGCTGGCGGTGACGCAGTGCAGGGCCACTCACGGCCTCCTGCACTGACTCATCCCGCCGTTCCCGAGGCGCTGGCCCAGCCCCAGCCCCCTTCTCACGCTGCCACGGGGCCGCATCCTGGGGATTGTTTTCTGGGCAGGCAGGCGGGAGAGGCCGGGAGCCGCTCCAAGGGCCATCCATCACTCCCAACCAGGCCAAGCCTCTCACGATGAAAGGAGGATGGACGTTTCCTTGGCAGGAGGGGCCCTGGAGGCTGCCAGCCCCCTCCCCGCACACCCACCCACTGCGGCTGCGTGTGGCCGCCCCAACCCCGGGCAAGTTTCTCGTCCCTTCCCCGGGGCTGCCGCAACTTCCATTAATAGCCAGCCGAGCAGCCTGGCTAAAAATAACCCCGGGCCCTCTTCATAAGGCCCCGCCGGCCGCCCCCCCGGCAGCTCCACACGCCATGGCCGAGCGCCGCGTCCCCTTCACCTTCCTGCGCAGCCCCAGCTGGGACCCCTTCCGCGACTGGTACCATGGCAGCCGCCTCTTCGACCAGTCCTTTGGGATGCCCCACATCCCCGAGGATTGGTACAAGTGGCCCAGTGGCAGCGCCTGGCCGGGATATTTCCGCCTGCTGCCCCGGGAGAGCGCCCTGATGCCGGCGCCCGGCTCGCCCTTCGGCCAGGCCCTGAGCCGCCAGCTCAGCAGCGGCATCTCCGAGATCCGCCAGACCGCCGACAGCTGGAAGGTCACCTTGGACGTCAACCACTTCGCACCTGAGGAGCTGGTGGTCAAGACCAAGGATAACATCGTGGAGATAACCGGTGGGTGCTGGGGTGGGGCTCTGCGGGGTCTCCCGGGACGGGGCAGCTGCCGCCCTGGAGCTTGCTGGGGGGAAGAGGGTGGAATAAGGGATGGGAAGTGAGGGAAGGAAAAGCAGAAGGAGATGGAGGAGGGGAGAGAAGAGAAGAGGAAAAAGGGAAAGGGAAAGAGAAAATCAAGGCACAGAGGAAGGCCCAGCACTACAGCTCAGTCTCAGGGTGCACTCAGGCATAGAGACCCCCCCCAGCTCCATACACTGACCCCTTGCTGCTGTTCTGGAAGGACACAGGAGGGACCCCCTGGCTGGAGGCACAGAGGCACCCGGGGGTGACGTGGGGTGTCTCGAGTCCTGCAGCCCCTGCGCTGCCCCACAGCTCCCTGGATGCCGTGACAAAGCCCAGACCTGTGGCACAAGGCCAGGATGTGCTTCCTGCCGGGTGAGGGGGGGCCTGCAAGGAAGGGGGGCAGTTCCCTGGCCAGATGAATTCGGGGTGCAGCCCCAGGGAGAGGGGGGTGCTCAGTCTGCAGCCCTGCCAAGCTGTGGGGCCAGCTGGCCACTGTTGGGCCCCTTTGGCCACCCCCAGCTCCTGGCACTGCACTTTCCTCTGCTTAAATTTGGGGAATGCACCCAGAGTGGCCCTGCAGACCCTGATCTCCCCAGGTTGCTCCAGGCTGATATTATGGCAAAAACCCCAGGATGGGCAGAATCAGCCCCTCAGAAGTGTTGGGGTGGGGCAGGAAGGTTCCCCCCCAGCCAGTCCCTTCCAACCATCGAATGGTTTTGCTTCCTTCCAGGCAAGCACGAGGAGAAGCAGGATGAACACGGCTTCATCTCCCGGTGCTTCACCCGAAAATACACGTAAGTACCGGGGAGGAGGGGAGACACCTGATGCAGCCCCCGATGTCTTTGGGGATGTTTTGCCACCCACCCACACCTTCCAAAGTGCACTGGCCAAACCGGGAATGCTGCTCAGCCAAACTGGGAGTGGGAGAGGCAGCAATGTGGGGCTGAGCATTGCATCCCCTGGTGCTGCAGCCGTTACCTCCCCCTCCCCTCCCCTTCCAGCCTTCCCCCTGGCGTCGAGGCCACGGCGGTGCGGTCCTCGCTGTCTCCCGATGGAATGCTGACGGTGGAGGCCCCTCTGCCCAAACCTGCCATCCAGTCTGCCGAAATCACCATCCCCGTCACCGTGGAGAGCCAAGCCAAGGAGCCGGCCAAGAAGTAGGCNAAGCCGCTGCTGCCCCCCCACCCCCAGCTGCCCCCTCACACCCACCCCCTTTTTACTCTTGATTTTGTACTCGCCCTGCCACTGAGTGCCTTGAATAAATGTCAAGGAATCGACAGAATCAGCCGGAATAAAAGCTGGTGAAAGAAACCTGTCCTTGTGCCGTGTCCACCCCCGGCACCACGGCTGTGCCATTCCTGCTGGGAGCTGCACCGGGACCAGAGTGCCGGGACAGGGCTGCCTGGGGCCAGAGGGGCCAGCGGGAGGGTCCCCGAGCCCTGCCCCACACTTGGGGTCTGTATCCCAGGGCTCCACATCCCAGGTGTTCTCATCCCAAGTCTTCACAACCTGGGCTCAGCATCCTGGGGTCAATGTCCCAGACCTTCACATCCTGAGTCTCCCTATGCTGGATATCCCACACCTGGGCCTCCTACATCTCAGCTCTCCATATCCACCTCCAGCATTCCAGGGGCTTTACGTCCCAGATCTCCAACATCTCTGGTGTTCACACTCCAGGTCTCCAACATCCCTGGCTCAGCATCCCAGTTTTCCACAGCCTGGGTCTCCTACATCCCAGGTGTCTCCAATCCCAGATCTCAGCACAGTGAGCCCCCTCATCCCTGCTCTCCCACACTCAGGGTCTCCACATGCCCTATCAGAATATTTGGGGTTTCCCATCCTGGGATGCTGCATCCCTGAAAAACAAGTACACGAACGGGGTGTTCGTGTCAGAGGGCAAAGAGGGGCTTCATGGGCAAGAACCCACCCCAGCAGAGCAGCCCCTTGAGCCCCAGCCCAGCCCTCCAGTCCTTCCCCTTCCTTCCACCCCACTGTCTGAGGAGCTGGGTTGGGGGTTCAGCTCAGGGGCCACAGCCTCCCTGGGGCCTGAAGAGGGGGTGGGTTGTGGTCCCGGTGCCCTTTGGCCCCAGCTGGCCCCGTGTCCCCTGTGCCCTCCATGTCCCCGGGTCTCTGGGCAGGACTGGCCCTACATGGCCGAGGTCAGGCCCACGGCTTCAATGTCCCCCGATGTTCCCTGCTCCGTCAAATCCCACTAATCCCCCCTGAGTCATCCCGCTGGCAGACGGTGACCTGGGAGGAATCCTGCAGCTGCGAGGCCCCTCTCCGAGCTCGGGGGGCTCCACGTGCCCCCTGAGCCCCTGCCCCCCACCCGCTCTGCCCAGCAGTCTCGGGTGTGATGATTTGGCATGTCTCGGGCAGATACCGGGGGTCAATCCCTGATCCCGGCGATCAGCTCCTGCTGCCGGCGGTCACGCCTGTGCCTGGGGGGTTCCCGTGTGTGCGTGAGTCGGGGTGTGAGGCTTTTCCAGCCCAAGCGTGACTCCAGGGGAAGAAGCCCCCGAGGAGCATCCCCGGCCCCCTCCCCTCTCCTGTGGCCACGCCACGGTGACTTTCGGTGACTTTCGCTTCCCGAAAAGCCCCCGAGCCGGGGGTGGAGGCTGTGGCGGTTCCACGGCCCTGGGATGGGGCTCGGGGTGTCCCTCTCCGTGCGGGGGTGCTCAGTGAGCCCCCAGCCCCTCCTTGCCACGGCCCGGGGGCTGTTCCCAGCCCCTTCCCGGGGGTGTCGGTGCTGCAGCCCCGGATCCCTCGCGGGGCGCGTGAGTCAAGGCGCATTTTCTGTTTATAGTTTCCCGGGGAGGGGAGTATTTTTACAGCGTGAGTCACCGCGCGTGTGGCTGCGAGCGGAAAACCATCGGGAAGGGACGGAGGTGGGGAAGGACGGAGGTGGGGAAGCACTCACCCAGCCACTCCTGAACCCACGGGACGCTCCCCACGGCTCCCACCGCCCCGCAGGGCACTCGCCTCTGCCCCGGGGGGGAGCCTGGCGCAGCCTCAACCCGCAGGGATGCGGCTCCTCAGCAGCAGCGGAAGGGAGGCGGCCCCAGGAGCAGAACCCAGGCCGTTCCCGAGCCCCCTCGTCCCACGGAGCCCCCCAGAAAGTCGAGACAGGCGATAACAATTAAGCAGCGCTGACGTCAGATCTGTAAGTTTATTTGCTCAATGTACGACGGCTACATAATGACTCACATTCATGATATTCCATCACTGAGGAAAAACTGCTAAGAATGGTCCGTGTGTGAAATAATTCCTTACAGAAACACGGAGTTGGAAAAATAATCACTGATTAGACCTTAAAAATAGTTCACTGCATAACATGACAAAAAGCACAAACAAAGGCTCATTCAAAGAACACAGTCATTGTTCTCCTACACTGTAATAGTTATAATTTCACCATGACGAACACCAGACATTAAGATTAAGCTAACACTGGTGTTTTCTTTTGCTTTTTTTTTTTCCTTTTTAAAAACAAAATCATATATAATTGCATGTCACTATAGCAACATCCATAACAGATCAGTTTGTTACGATCACTATTTGGTAGAGCAAACTTTACCCCCGAAAAAAAAAAAGGAAAGAAAAATAAATTAAAAAACTTTAAAAAAATTTTGAAGACTATTTTGTCATAGGAATACATAACATCTACAGTATAAGTTAATAAATTTCAAGCTACTGTATAGAAATACGACACTAGCATGCACAATATTGTATCAATAGAGTAATGGAGCAGTAATCATTTCACTGGAGAGACAGTATCATAGGCAAGTGCATCTCTTAAAAAATGAAAGAAACCATTCAAGCTGCTTAAAAATCAAGTCCCTGACCCCCACTCTGTTTTTAGCCCTCTTGTGCCATCTCTCCTGCATAAGTTTCCTAAAGCAGCCAGAGCAAAAAGCCAAAAAGAGTAGTAATTATTTGGAGGGGAAAAAAAAAAAAAAAAAAAAAAANAAAAAAAAAAAAAAAAAAAAAAGATAGGTTTTGTAATTCCAGTAAATCACTTCCAATTCTACAGCTGGGACAACACTGCTCACGGGACACGGGGATCGATGAGGGAGGTCAGAAGCCTAAAGCATCTCCCGGTCCCGGCACGCACCGGCACCGCACACCCCTCGCCGTGGGATGCTGCGCCCCGAATTCCCTGGGGGAGACTCGGAGCAGGGGGGACCCCGGCCAGAACAAAGCCGTGCCGGGGCAGGGCTGGGGCTGAGGCGCTCCCGGGCGGTCGGGCAGCGGCTCGGGGCCGGCGGGAGGGGCTGGAGCCGTGTCCGTCCCCCCGGGCCCCGGCAGCGGGAGCGGCGGTGCCGTGTGCCTCACCACAACGCGCCGTGTCGGGCTGGCTCTCGCAAGGGACGGGGAAAGCCTGGTTCCAAAATCAGATCAGAATCACAACAAGGAATTAAAGCACGAGCGCGGTTTCTCCTCACTGCGCAGCGCTGGGGGAAGCGCTGCAGGGCGCAGCACTCCGCGAGCCAGAGAACAGCAGTGAACCTCCAACAACCGTGGAAAAAATCAAAATTAAAGCTAAATTTACTCAAAATGGGGTAAGTATTACCTGCTAAGCAACTCAGATGCCCCGACTCCCACCCCCGGCCGGATCAGACAGACTCGGAAAAGATTTTGCTAAGAAGAGAACTAAGTTCCTGGGCTCCTGATGGTGGACAGAAATGTCTATGACTGTAGCTCTTCCCTTGAGGAATTTCTCTACCAAATTAGCGTCTAAGCTCCTGAAGTTCACTCATTACACCACAAGCTTCCCCAGGAGAAAGGAAAACACACCCGGCTTCCCTGGTGACAAACAAGGGAGCCCTGGGTGCCGGAGATCTGCTGACAAACCTCATGGTACAAGTGGGAGAAAGTCAGGCAGAGTGAAATGGCAGTGCAATCCCTGAGGAAGCAGCTGTGGCACCTTAAATCAGGATGGTCTTTTGAAATACCAAACACAGTACATGACATACAGACCTGAATGCTCTTTTTTTTTAAATTTTTTTTTATTGTTTTTTATTTAAGTGGCATTTTTAAGTTTAAACACTTCCCCCTTTGTCTAATTAAGTTCTTAAACCTTTTGCTGTGGACTTAAAATAGTTGAAACAGCCGCTAGCCAAGCACCTGTTAAGCTGTTGACCAAAAAACTAGAGCAGCTTTGATGTTCCTCGGGCGGGCGGTCTTCTTGCCTTGGGCGACACAGAATAGCTAAAGCCAGTCCACAGGCGAGGACTGCTCAGGAAGGCAAGCCAAAAGAACTAGCAAAAGAAAGAAAAACAGACAATCAAAGGCTTGATGTCATATGGCTGTAATGTAGAAATACTGTAAACTGCAATTTAGTGTTAATACTGTAAGCTATCCTAATAAATATCTCAACCAAAAAAAAAAAAAAAAA
>VZSE01003401.1:74870-92825 GCA_013398275.1 Promerops cafer | reverse complement strand
AAAAAAAAAAAAAAAAAAAAAAAGAAGAAAAAAAAAAGGGAAAAAAAAGATTGGATGGCCTAAATCCCAGGGCTTTGCGAGCCCCAAATTCTTTAGTTTTGTTGGTTTTATTTTTAATTCCTTCTCAATTTGGGGATTTGCAGCTGCACCCTGGCAGGCAGAGCGCTGCAGAGAGAGGCCCCGCGACGTGGTGCGGGCACACGGCACCTGGGCTGCGGAAACAAACGCTCGAAGCCTTACTGGAACCACAGAACTCCCTTTTTTTTTTTTTTTTTAAATTTTTTTTAGTTGCTTTCTTTAAAANTTTTTTTTTTAAATGTTTTTGCGTTGCTTTCCTTAAAAACGAGGGCCATTCCATCCACGCAAATTCGTCTTAAAACCCTTTTTTATTTCTAGCAATAAAGTTAAATTAAAGACAGCTCCACTTGTATTAATAATCTACAGAACAGTCCATATGCCAGTGAGGCTGCTATTCCATACCAGCACAGCCAGCCTGACTTCCACTAGTGGTGTTTTGGCAAAAATGTCAACGAGGCAATCAAAGACAGGTTGTGGGGGGCCTCCCTGGGAAGGTGTCCCCTCCCTTTCCCTCCCCCACCCCGGACCCCCCCCCACTCGTGGGAAAAAAATAAAGACTGCAGTAGTTAGCATCAGCGTGCGGCTGCCAGTCCATCGGGGGGTCTAGTTGTTGCCTTCTCCGCCGTCGTCGTCTTGCTGATCGCTCGTCCAGAGCGTTAGGTTGTCGCGGAGGAGCTGCATGATGAGCGTTGAGTCCTTGTAGGAGTCCTCGTTGAGGGTGTCCAGCTCGGCAATGGCGTCGTCGAAGGCTGTCTTGGCCAGGTGGCAGGCCTGCTCCGGCGCGTTCTGGATCTCGTAGTAGAAAACCGAGTAGTTAAGCGCCAGCCCGAGCCGGATGGGGTGGGTGGGCTGCATGTGCTCCTTGCTGATCTCATGGGCTTCGCTATAGGCCTTCTCCGAAGACTCCACCACGGTCGCCCTCTTCTCCCCGGTGGCCACCTCGGCCAGGTAGCGGTAATAGTCCCCTTTCATCTTCAGGTAGAAGACTTTGCTCTCGTACTGCGTCTCGCTGCAGTTCTTGATCAGGTAGTTGTCCAGCAGGCTCAGCACATCCTGGCACACCGCCTCCAACTCCTTCTCGATCTTCTCGCGGTAGGCACGGACCATCTCGATCTTCTTCTCGTTCCCATCTGCAGAGGTCTTCTGCTCGATGCTGCTGATGACTCGCCAGGACGAGCGCCGCGCCCCCACCACGTTCTTGTAGGCGACGGACAGCAGGTTCCTCTCTTCGTTGGACAGGGGCTCGTTCAGCTCCGTCACCTGTGTGGAGAGAGGGGGAGAGAAAAGAGACATTTGGGTTAAGCCCCAGCCGTCTGACATTCCCATCACACCTCTGGGTGCTCCTGTGCATCTCTAGAGAGGCAGGGGGAGGCAGTCAGCTCGCAAAGTCCCGCTCTGTCATCCAGCTCTGTCTCTGCTCCCATCCCAGCAGGAGCCAGCTGGGAAATCACGCTGTGGTCCAGACCCACAACAAAGGAGCAGGGGTTGGGTTTTATTTGAGATCAGCATCTTCCAGAACGAGAAAAATCTTCTAGGAAAGAGATGCCTTTCACCTGTAGGATGTAGTTGGGCTTGGTGACGCAGGGGAGAGGGTCAGTCAAAGCAAGAGGGAGGAGATGGTCAAGGGTTATGAGCTACTTGCATGGATTAACACCACTGGAGCTACAGGGTGTTCATCTTTTCCACTTCCCACAAGCATGGGGCACGCTTCAGAGACACCCAAAGAATCTCTGAGACAGTACAATTACAACTGCCTCAGGCACCTGCACAGATGAGGACTTTAAAGCTCACATGGTGAGGGGGAAATCCCCCACACTGGATTTTCCTCACTGAGGTTCACAGTGTCACCTGCCTCACGCACTGCAAAAAACAGAAAGGGATTACGGAGATGAGAAGCACAGAGCTTCCTCAAGAACTTGGGAAGCATCACTTGGTATCACAACAATCCCATCCCAGCTCCCACAACATCATCACTGGCTGGAGCCACCTGGGCAGCATCTTTGGCCAAGTCTGCACCAGCTTCCCACCCCCAGGGGCAGGAGAAGCCCTTGGAGCAGACAGGACACCACGTGGCAGCTGCACACGGCTGCTCCCCTGGGGCACTTACAACTGCCAAGTGGCACTCAGAGCCTGGGCATGGCCACTGTCCCCTTTCCCCCAGGACACGCCCCCACCCCACATCCACACCCTGGGCACAGCCACCTGGGAATCAGGCCACCAGAGCAGGAACCTGTGAGCCACGTCACGGCAGTGAAGGATTAGGTAATGGTTTGGATGTGAAAGGCTTCTGCAAACACTGAGTCACTTTCACAAAGATCTGTAAGGACAAGGTTTGCTCTGCGCCCAGATAACTGCATTTATGGTGGGGATCAGGAGGCCAAAGGCCCAGCCCAGGACCTCATCTGAATTGCCTGGAATGACTCACAGTTGCTCACACCATACTGACCTGCACATTCCAGAACATCCACTCCTCCTGCAGCTCCTCAGCCATGATCTGGCTAAATGCCTCCTCCCAAAACCAGGCTACAGCTAAGCCTGTTTCCCCCACAGCTAGCAGAGTCTCTGATCAGACCCCCTCTAGTCCTTTCCCTCAAGGCAGAGGCAGCAAGCAGAGCCTCCACTCCCACCCCCGCTGCTGTGTGGATCTGTGCTGCTCCACAGGATGCTCTAGAGCCTGGCAGAGGAACAGCAGACACCCCTTTTCCATATGGAAGAGGGTCTTCCTGTGCAAACGAGCACAACTGCTTCTGCTCCAGGGTAAGAGACAGCCAAGGGAGCAGGGTGTCCCATTAACGAGGGCAGGATCTCCTGGGACTATCAGGGCGCAGGACAAAGAGCACAGAGCAGGATGCCAGGGCAGCTCCCAGTGCTCCCGCCCAAGGTAAGCAGGGCAGCGATGCCCAGGCCATCCAGCAGCTCCCAGTGCCAGGAGCTCCCTGGCTCACACCCCTCTGCTAGCCAGGACAACGGTGACTGTTTAACCACAGGGCCCTTGGATCCCTGTGATATCCTGCTTCCTGCAGCAGGGCCAGGCAGGGCCCAACCACAGCGTGCCCAAATACCCGTGGTGAGACACTCGCGCGCTGCCTCCAGCCTGCCTGGGGCGCTGAGATCTCTACTCTGCAGTTTTACAGAATGTCTCCCTTCGTTCTTCCCTCTCAGTGACACCTGCACAAACATACAGTAATGGTTCTGTGAGTTAAAGACGTCTTTGGGAGCACAACCAAGGTGTCCCCCTGCCCCAGAGCTTATGGGTTGTCTTTCCTCAGAGATACCAAAGACTCCATTAGGTTACCTGGGGGCTTGTCCCACCTAAGCTGTCCTGTTTTGACTGAGGGATTTAGAAATAGAAACATCCAGAAATCCCAGCCTGAGTTACTCTCTTCCAGCTGTAAATGGAGTGTCCAACACCAACAGCTATACAAGAGACTCACTGATTCCAAAAGTTTTCTGTCCTGACAGGGGTTGTGGAGATTGATCACCACGTGAAATTTTGCTTTTAGCAAGGTGCTCCCTGAGAAGAGACACCAGTTTTGAAATGAGGAACAAGCAGGTGCCCCACAGCCTCGTCTGCAGATAGTTATCACTGCAGGAAGAAGTAGATTTACCTCCTCTCACCAGAAGATTCTTGCTGGAGGACAGATTTATTAAAACTACAGGGAGTTTCGTGGGATTAGCTTTGCCATAAACATTTTAAATTCGAAGCTATTAAGGATTACAGAGGAAAGTTGCCTGTCAAAATCCTTTCAACAAACTGGCTGACAGATGGAAGGTACACCTGTGGAGACAGCAGATTCCCCCAGGGAGCTCACGGGGAACTTGTAAAAGCAGGAAGGGAGCCTTGTTAACCATGTCACTGCTTTCTAGCAGGACCCAGACTCCCAGGAAGGAGCAGTGCAGAGACATGCCCAAGATGTGACATAGGTGGGGACAAGGAGCATGGCCCTCAGCACCAGGAGAGGGAAGAGGCTGTAGGCCCACACATTTTGGTTCTCAGTTGAGCTGAGGGAGGAAGACCAGAAAACTACCTTGCATTCCCAGCAGGAAGAAAATGCAAGATGCCCAGCACACAAGGTATCAGGCAGCAGGGTACATTGAGCTGCCTTGTCAGAGTCAGAAAAAGGCAGAAAACATGTATCCCAGGTTCAGCTGCCTTTGAGGACATCTCTGCCCTCGGCCTGCCCAGAGCTGCCTGCTGCCCCTCAGCCACAGCCAAGAGCCTGCTGCCCGCTCGCCTGTGCTGGCATTTCCTGCCACAGCCCCCTCCACACTCCAGATTGAGCAGTCACTGTCACTCTGCTCTTCCCACGGCACTGCACCAGTGCCCATCTCCAGCAGAAATCACTCCAACACCTCTGCACCAGCCTGTCACATGCACGTGGGGCTGTGCCTTTTCTGTAGCCTGTGCTGGCCAAACAAATGCTGTGGTTTTTTTTCTTACACTTCAGGATACTGAAACAAAGTGAGTTCAATTGAGCTACAGGCTAAAGAGCAAGATCTGATATACTCTGTTTGTAGCACTGCACTGAGTGCCTCTGATATAATATCAAATAAGGCAATATCCTGCATCAGGCCTGGATCATGCTGCAGCAGTCACATTATGGAAGGGCAGAACCTTCCCCTTCTTAACTCAGACCCTGAAGGGGTCTCATCTCCCTGAAGAAGGGCAGTACCTGGATCAGGTCCCCTGATGCCATTTCCAGCACTGTTACATGGAGTCAGAGACTTCAAATTGCCAAAGAAAAATCTCAATTTGGCATTAGGAGGGCTTGGCAGGAGCACAAAGCCATCAGCTCCTGGCTGGAGTCTACCTGCTCATTGGGAAGCTCAGTCATTTTGGAGTTTTACTTCTCCAGCTGCCAGCAGAGAACAGGGGAATTTGCTCTGCAAATCTCAGTAACTGTCCAGCCTCATCTCACTCTTGTGCCCATGGAGGCTGGGGAGAGGGGCAGGAGATGCATGAGCTGGTATCAAGTCCTGGATGTGGCATACACAGCCAAGGACAAGAAGCTGATCCACATGGTGGAAACTTGATAGAGGAAAGTCTTGTAGCTATTCTGGAAAAAAAAAAAGGAGAACACATCTGCAAGGAGCAGACTGCACAAGGACACCTAGGCAGGGAGTGCAAGGAGCTTGGCATGGAGCAGTCCATGCTGCCAGGCTCTGGCTGGGAGGCACGTTCCATCACCAAGCTGGAGGACACTGCCAGTTCCAGTCTCACCAGTTCTCTGATGGCACAGTGTCTGCACCACCAAGACTCAAGTGCCCTTAAGCCATAGGGAAACTCTTTAAGTTCCTGTTGGACAAAAATTACTGAAGTTTAGGGTTTATACTGCTTGGGAGACAGCGGCTTGTAAAAATCCAAGCCCTCTGATTCGCAACAAAGCACTGCAGAGGCGGCACCATCTCTGAGAAGGTTTTCCTGATTTCTCCACTACAGCTGGAGCTCTGACTCAGCACCCTCCCCAAAATCTGGCAGGCTCCAGGCATGCCCAAGGATCACATTGCAGCCAGGCAAGGTTCAGCCTCATGGGGAGAAGCCAGGGAGCAAGCAAAACTTTACCTGTCCCTAATGTCAAAGTATGTAAACTCCAAAAGCCCAAAGGCTGGTTCTACAGCACCTTCTTTCTGGAAGTATCCTGATTAACAGGCTTTGGTGAGACCCACAGGGAAGGTTTGCTCCTAGAGAACAGCAAGTTAGGTTGGTTAGGGGCTTATTCCAGGACTCCCATCCTCCACTTCTCACCTTCCACGAGTAGGTCTGAGTATACATCAGGAAATGACCAGTTTTGAGGTCCCTTCAGTGACTGCAGTGAAGATCCATCACAGGACTTAATTCTACCTGTTTATCCTTGCACACTTTTCACTTAGTTTGATAATTAAGTGCCCACCCATTTACAGCTTCTGCCTGGCTTTGATGTCTTATCTTAAAGCAGACAGCACTGGCAAGCTGACAGGACCCAGAGATCCTTCCCTGAGGAATACCATCAACATCTGACAGTTTAACCCATGTTATAAGCCTCAACACTTGCTCTTCTTATTGCCTAAAAGAGAATCTGAGTCCTTCAGGACATCAGACAGCCACAAAAGAGTGAAGCTTTCCTGGAGAGACAGAGCCATGAGAACTTCAAACTGTTCACTGAGAAAAGCTTTTAAAGATCACCAGAGCTCCTCTCCCACCAGGATACACAACATCCATCTCCCCTTCAGCACTCGTGCTTCCTGGTCTATCTACAGCTCCTGCACCATGTAATTAAATTTGTTATCTCTCCACACAAACCCTAGCAACCCCTTGTTTTCCTTCACACGCAGCTCGTTAGTCTGAGCTCTGGCCTGAAGGCCCCCTTCTGTGTTTCATTTCTTGAAAGGCAAATGTGCTTTTGAAATGATGTTCTGACCAAGTCCAACCACTGAAATTCCTTCTTGGCCTGTAGCCACTGGCAAGGGGAGCAACCAGCACACAACCCCTCCAGGCTCAAGCAACTGAAAAGGTCACAATACCTGCAGACACGTCACCTTCCCCCCCATCTCCAGCTGCTGTCTCATGCTGGGACCCCACCACCCATGTGCAGGGACAAGAGGAGACGGCCTCAGGGTGTGCCAGGGGAGGTTCAGGCTGGACATCAGGAAGAATTTCTTCACAGAAAGGGTTGTCAGGCATTGTAAGGGGCTGCCCAGGGAGTTGGTGGAGTCCCCATCCCTGAAGTATTCAAGAAATGACTGGACATGGCACTAAGTGCTCTGGTCTGGTTGACAAGGTGGTGACTGGTTAAAGGTTAGATTCTGTAACCTTGGAGGTCTTTTCCAACCTTAATGATTCTGCGACAAGACCGCATTCAGCAGCCCAAGTGCTGTCATTTTGGAAGGTCATGACTGACAGACTGCCTGTTTTTTTCTGTCCCCAGCTTGCCCTAACTTGAAGAAATGGCTGCCCTCAAGCACATGAAATTGTCACCATTACCCAGCAGCCTGGTGAGAGTCACGACTCGATGTCACACAGCCTCACCAAGAACAGCTTCTCCCCAAGCGCCAGAGCGAGCTGTCCTACAACTCCACCGCAGCAGTCGGAAAGATGCTTTTCTGAAGCACTGTCCTACTTTGGTGAAGTAGGCGTGTGCTAAACCAGACCTAAATCTAAAATGTTACCAGATTGGTTTTGGGCTCTTTTCCCTGTTGCCTTGCCTTCGCCTCCATGTCACACTTCCAAAGTGGAAGTCACACCGTAACTGCTTCTCTCCTTGCTGACCCCTTCCACTGTCCTCTGCTCATGTTTTAACTCAGCATGGCCAGGGGGGTTTTGGGCTGTAGGTCAAACTCTTCCCCTCATCCCAGACAAGACCAAAAAAAAGCATGTGCAGGCTGTGGGCAGACAAGTTCCCCACTGCCTTCTCCTCTGCCTGTTTCAGTATGAATAATCACCTGCTAGTTCCCATTTTCTAAGCTGGAAGGGCCAGTTCACATCACAGGACAGCAGCTGAGAGCACATGGGACAGTTCTGCCATTACATTTCAAATTGCTCCCAGTGCCTCAAGGACCAGTGTCTGCAGAGAACTGTTTATTGCTTGTAGCCCAACTGCATCTCAGAGGCTACTCAGGTGCTCCAGACACCAATTAGGATTTCTGCATGTTCCTACACTTAACAGCAGCTTTCAACCCACTATACAGCCTTTATTACTTAAGGTGACTTTGAACCGCCCAAGACAAAGTCTTCAAACTGGGAGACGTGGAAACCAAGAGCTCATTTATTTCATTGGCCTTTGTAGCTTAATAACCACATGTGCTCGCACTGCATTCAGGTTTGATCAGTCCTTAGTGCCTGCAGACCTCCTACTCCAGTTTCAGTGTGGCCATCATGGATTTCAGTTAGAGAAAAAGCAAATTTCAGCTACTTGGGTCATTCTTGCACATGAAAGGTTGAAGGGAGCCAAGGTGAGAAAACCAGTAAGAGCAGCAGAGCCCTGAGCTGCTCTACTCAGTGACCAGCAGCAGCATTTTGTGTGCCAGCCCTTATCTGCAGCACTGCAGTCCCAGCACTTGATCTAACGACTCTGGGGTTTTTTCCACTGCAGAACACCTGGGTGTCATCGATTTGTGTCTCTGACTTCTTCTGCAGCTTGAGATAAGGCAAACGCAAGGGAACATCTGCCTGCCATGGCTATTGTGGACAGAGAGCAGCCCAGACACATCCCAGTAACCAACTGGAAGGAAAAACCCCGGCCTCCCAGTTTTGTGTATGTTCAAGTGTTCTACAAACAAATGTTCAAGGAGCTACAAACCATTTCTGAGTTAGTATTGCACAGTCCTGTCACAGGGAGCTGCTCCTCTAGCCAGCATGTGCTTTTTGAGCCAGGAAGGAATTATGCTCAAGTTTTCTTCTTTTCCTTATTAACATCCTGATTCCCATTAGCCTTACTGACAGGCTATTAAACAAGATGAAAACTGGCTGCAGGACAACTTGTTTCAGCGTCTTGCTGCCACTACCTGCCTCGTACTTATTAAAAACTCTCGGGGAAAATGATTGACCTCTGTTGGCCTAGTGCCTTCCAGCCACCAGATGGAGAGAGCAGCAAGTCCAAGCACATCAGTCCCAGCATTTCAGGGGATTGTCACTCAGGGCTCATCACATGTCTCTGGCAGATGGGATACCAGCACCTTTGCCTGCTAACTACAAAGCAACAGAAGGGATGCCACGCTATTCCTTCCCCGGGATATGGCAGGCTGGCAGCATCATCTGCCCACTGCTGCGAGTGCCTCAGCAGCAGCCCAGGATCACCACCACCCTTCTCCATCACCCATCAGCTTGGGGGGCTCTCCTGCCTTGGATTATCCGCTCCGGTCTCTGCTGACAGGCCTGTTCTCCAAGCTCTCTGCTAAGACCAGTGCCACAGTGTGTCACCACCATGAGAGCTCACAGCAAGTTTCAGGAGCTCAGAGTTGATCCACTGATCCTCTTGGAAGGAGAATGACAATTCATGGTTGCTATAGGCTCTTCTGGGCTGCATTAAACTTTTCCAGGTGAGAGCTGAAGAGCTTTTCAAGAGTAACTGCAGCTCTTTTCTCAGAATCATTCTGTACAAGTTTTAAGACTTGGGGTTTTTAAATTTCTGTTTAAGCATTATTCCTCAGAAGATTCCATCTACTCACAGGCTTTTGAGCTGAAGAAGCCATCCACAGGATGGCCACTGGACATTTCTAGAGTCTTAAAACTCGGTCCACACAGAAGATGTTTTTTTCATTCCAATTCATGGTAAAACAAACCCAAGCTATATAGATTTCAGAGACTCTCACCAAGTTTCATGTGGGGAGGGTGTTTACTGCTGCTGGGAGCATTAGCTGCTTAAAGATTTACCTCACAGCTTCCAAGGGTACTAATCTGGCTCAGATCTTAGTGCTTTCCTGCTCACCTCCAGCCCCACTGCCAGGCAGCAAGAATCCTGCCACCAGATCATCAAATCCTCCCCAGAGCGTCAAGTGCCAGGGCTTGTCCTTAATCAGGAGCTCAAAAAATGCCTGTGCCCATGACCTCTACCTAGCTGAGCCAAGTGGAGAGGGAAGACATGATGTGCCATGGGCAGGCCACCCCAAGACTGAGAGCAGGCTGTGGTTGCTGGGAGAGCCTGTTCCCAGGTCTGCTGGAGCAGGATGAACTGGGCAGTTCCTGTCTGCTGGTATGGTTTCCTTTGGCACGGCAGAGCCACTGCTGCCACGGCAGCTGCATGCTGCTGTTCCAAAGAGTGAAATGGGAGAAGCTGCAGCCATGCAAAACTCCCTGCAGTGAGCATGCACGATTTTAGCTGCTCCATGTCACTCCCCCAAACACTTTGGGAACACCTGGTTGTTGCACACGAAGGTAAGATTCTGGAAATATTAAAAAAAGCACCTCACAAGATTTTTGCAATAGGTTTCTTGGTCTGCAGATCCAGCAGTTCCTTGGTGTCTCAAACATGTTTTACCAGATTAAGCAAGAGTCTTCCCAGAACACCCAGGTGGATTCCTGCATGCCAGCTCCACGATAGGTTTAATTTCTGCATCAGTGAATAAGGTGATTATCCCTCCAGATGTACTTTACCCTCCCACTGCTTCAGGGATTTCAGGCTTGATCTTACACACCTCTAGCAAAGGCAATTTTATTTAATTTCTTAAATGAACTTGAAGAAAAGAAGAAAGTCAAGTTTTTGCTCTGGCAGCTTTCTGGAGCACTGCAACCAATTTTAAATTACAAGGAGGGTGACTTTACTATCCTAGATCCAACTGTTTAACTCCCCTTGCCTGGCTCCAGCCATCTCCTGGGCATTCCTCTTCTGCAGCCCAAGGGACCCCCACCACAGATTTGATCTCAGATCATCACAGGTGACAGAAGCCCTCAGGTGCCGACACCATCTTGACACCACCAAACACAAGAAGCCAAGCTCCCACCTTCTAGGTTATGAAATGTTTATCCCATGTAACAAAGCCCAACAGCATAAACAGCAAAGCTCCAATGCCTGCCCCAGCTGGGTGTAAATCAAAGGCTGATAATCTCCCCCAAGTTCTCATTCACTGCTGAATACTAAGCATTAGCCTTTTACAAGTAGAGATCTCCTACAGCAATTGTTGAGCGTGTCTGTTAGCACATGGCACAGCAACAGCTTCTCCACCTACTATTAATAAACTTTATGCTGCTGAGCACCACAACTGTCCAAACAACGTGTCCATCAGCAGCCTCGTTAGCACTGAAGCTGAGACTTCTCACTGGTGTTTTTCTAAAGCCTTGCTGAAACCATCTTAGAGAGGAGTCAGGAGCACACTGACACGCCAAGTAGCTTTGCTTGGTACGTAAGCAAAGACACATCCCAAGCAAGCCAACCCATGTAGTGAGATCAGAGGGAACTTGCAAACAATTAAGGAATGGTTTGCACTTGGAATCCCTGCAGACTTGCGCTGGTCCAAGCGCAGCTGCCTCAAACACCCATAGAGGGACTCAATTCCAACATCTCCTTTATGGAAGAAAAACATTAAGTACTCTAATCCCTAATCTGGGGATCGCTTTAAGGGAATCTCACGCCATCATCTGCGACATGTTCTCTAGTTACTCTCCTACTGCAATTAACTAATGCACTGCCCCTGGTCACTAGATCATTAGCTTGGGGCCAAAAATGAGGTTTGTTTAATATCTAATTGAGCATGTACTGGGGTCATGTTCGAGATGTGACTAAATCTGGGTTAGCACAGAAAAACCTGAGACTGGGGGAAGTTTGCCCTTAAATAGGCAGACAAAGGCTTTTGTTTCGCCAGCTACACGAAGGCTTTGCTTTTGAGAGACAGTCTTGTCAGTGTTTCCTGCAGCCCAAGAATTGCTGCCTCATCATTTCAGCTCCATTTTCCAGAATTTACCATTTCTGAGCTTTTCCAGACCATACCAAGATAAACAGCAGCGCAACCAGCATGAGACTCCAGGGTGAAGATCAACCCTTATGATTTACCAGCCCCAGCAGCTCCCAGGGCTCCAGCCCACAGGAGGGACCAGAAAGATGCAGCAGCTCAGCCTCACTGTCATTGTGCACTCAGAAAAGATGGACAAAGCCATCCCACTGCTGAGCTCCTCCCCCAGGCATGCTCCCCACCCAGAGTCACAGGTGGGAATCCCAAGTCTCGACAACTGGATTCTGGAGCAAAGAGTCAGGCCTCTTATTCAAAAAAGGAAATAAATTTCAACAGCAGAATGAAAGTTATTTTGTCCCCATTTTCCTTCATTTTAGGCTGGGAGAAAGGACTTTGCTCATTAGATCAAGCAGCCAGGGGAAAAAAATTCCCACAAAGCCATTTCATTTCCATGGGGAAAAAAGAGTTCCCCCACCTTCAATGCACTGGCAGAAGCACAGGCAGAGCCTGGCTGCCAGCAGCCATGGCAGAATGTTTTATCTCAATGCCACCAGCAGAAAACTAGCTACCACCATTTATCTGGACAGCTTCTTCAAGTCAAGCCAAAGGTTTCAGAGGCTGAAAGACAAAGCCACTCAAAATCCAGCACAGTGACCAATCCACTGGTATTTCCCCTTGTTTGAGCTGGTTTCCAGGCTACTGCTGCCCAGCAGTGACCATCACTAGTCAAATCAAGTCAATACTTATGTTTTCACTCTATTTTTGCTTCCCAGACAAGGCAGTTGCCATTTTCCAGAAATAGCAGTTGCCATTTCTCTGCAGTGAATCTAACACTGGGAAGCAAGACTTCAGCTAAGGACCAGTTAGGTTAGTTACCTTTCCAGTAAAGAGCAGTTGTTGTTGAAGGCTTTCCAGAAGGAAAAGACAAAGATTTGACCAGCGAAGGAAAGAAGGTCTACGCTGGCTCCAAACCAGTTAGCACAAAAATACTCCCCAGAGTATCAGCTTTGGAAAAATCTGCCATGAGCTGCAGAGCACTGAAGCGTAGAAGAACGCCTGGAAGCATCGAGGGTGCAGCAGCTACCCAGACACAACCTCAGCCTGCATCACAGCTTTGCCACAGTGAGGTGGAAGATGATGCCTGGATCCTATCAAGACTGTCAATGGAGAAACGCTTGGGAAGCCAGGCAAATCCTGTCCCACTGTGCTTTGTACTGCAGTTATTCTAATATGCATTCACATTTTACTGGCAGCTCAGGAGGCTGAACAGGGCAGAAAAGCACAAGGCAGAGTCCTCAATGCCCCAGGCATTGACCCGTCTGAGGAAAAGCTCCCTCAGGTCAGACTGGAGGCATTTTCCAATGCCTCTTTCCCTGTACCTGCCTCTGAACAGCCTGGTGTTTGGCTGGGACACTGAGCAGCCAGCTCTGGTCTGAACTAGCCTGACATTCCTCACAGCTCTTCCCTGCCAGACTGGAATTGAGCTCCCAACACACCACTCACCTCTGCCAAGGAAAAAGCAGCACCAACAAGTTCAGTAGTGCTCCACATCCAAGGATACATCTGAGCTCAGACAAAGCCACCTCCCAAAAAGCAGCTGGTTACTCTAGCACTAGCAGCTGGGACACACAAAAGCTTGGATTCTTTATTTTTCCTAAATATGTACCCTTGCACACAACTTCTGTGCATGGTTTACTTGGCATGAAGCTGCTCCAAATAGAAGCTCAAGAGTTCAGTCATAGAGCTGGTACACTAGGCCCTGCCAGATGTGTCACCATCTATGGAGGTTTCTCCAGATGTCAGGTCATGGCTACCACTCTCCTCCCCAGCCCCTGCTCCATCAGCTGCACCCTAAGCCATGTTTCTCCTTCTGTCCTCAAGAGCAACAGCTAGTAGATCCAATTCTCAGCTACAAGCCTGCAGAGGTAGTAGAAATATCAGGCTTTGAAAAATCCTTGTCCTTAGGATTGTGACCTTGGGGTCACTCACCAGCCTGGGAACAAAACCCAGGCCCCCCCCCATAGGCTAATGGAGACCATCAGGTCACTTTTACTCCACTTCCCTGATCTTAAGCTTAGCAAGGCTGAGGTTGCTTATTCCTACTTGAAAAGCCAAGCTGAGTATGCTCCTGAGCAGCACTAATGCTACTGGCCCAGGCACAAGAAAAGTGGTTCAGTAATACACATGAAGAAGGGGAAAAAGTATGGTGGAGATCCTCAAATTAAGGAAAATCTTAATTCTACCAGCTGTAGGAACTGAGGAAGAACTGTGCTTTTCATCTCCCCTATCAGAAACCAAACTCCAGCTGCAGAAGGCAGAGGGATACATCACAGTTATGTGGATAACTCTCTTGAAAGCACCATCCAGAACATCATGAGAACCACTAAGAGGATGCCAAAGACATCATCCAGTTGTCAAGAACAGTGTATATGCCCCTAAATGCTGGAGTTTTCAATCCAGGAATCATTTCTGGAGCTGAAGTTCTGTGGTTGTCCCTAAATTGCTGTTCCTGAGTATTCCAGCAAGCCCAAGTACACATCATCAGTGTCCAGACAGTTTATTCCAGAAATCAACTTTGGGATCAGCTGGTGAACACAGCTGGGGCAGATAGGGCTTATCCACTGACATTATGAAGCTTATTTGGTGTACTAAAACGATTGAATCTCCTGTGAACCAGCCATCTTCTTACACAAGAAGGAGCAAATAAAGGTGGTTAAAAAAAAATCTAATAAATCAAGACAACTCCCACCAATCTTTTTGCACTTTCATGGTTAGACATCATCCAAGAGATCTACTGGATAAGCCCAAATAATACAGGAGTTCATGGAGCCCTTGCCCAAGTTTTACTCTTTCTATGCCCCCAGGTATAATTCAACTGCTATATTCTCCACCACAGTCTCAACATCACTTTTGTTTAGTTCAAGAAGAGCTATTTCAGGTCCAATCTACCCTGGCTGCTACACTTGGCCAACTAAGAAACACAGCATGGTCTCATAAGTCAGTGACTCTTCCTAAATGGACTAAATAAGAACTCACAGGAGCTCCAAGAGGAATTTTTAAGAGCTTGATCTGCTGAAGACTGGCCAGTTACTGTGAGCAGTGTCCACTGCAGTTGCATACAGGGCAATTGCTACCTATCTGTGGCTTAGGTGCAGATGTGACTCAGGCTACTCTTCGAGGTCCCAAGGCTGAGTCACACAGAGACAACCCCACACTGTGAACCGCTACAAGGTCAGAAGGACAGGAGCTCCTGACAGCCACCATCCTGTCCTGACCCCATGGACCTCCAGGAAGGAAGCCCTGCTCATGGGTCAGGCTGTCTCCAATCCCTACCACCACTGCAGTCCACCAGTGGTCTGGAGGCACCGCGAGGCTGGGCAGCATTCAAGCCGCCTGCACAAGAGCATCAATGCTGCCATCAGATGCCAACAGCTAATGAGTGCACCATCCACCTCGGCACTGGGAATGGTTTCTCCAAAGCCTTCCCCAGCCCCCCTGGGAAGTGCTACTACAGCAGCTCGCACTCCTTGGTTCCCTCCCACCATCACAGATGGCCTGCCCAGCACTCCTCCTGGAGAAGCCTTTCCACACCACCCTTTTGTCTGTGTATACTGCGAGCAGAAAGCAGCTAATCATCCCTGCTCTGCTTCCTGGGGACTCTCCAGATAGGATGGATTTGTGTTACTACCCCTTTTTTCCAAGGGTGAGCCTGCTATCTGTGTGAAGCCTTGCTATCAGCACTGAAATACTGGATGTGGGGGATGATAACCTGCCCAGCTGGTGACCATCACAGGAGAAGTCCACATACCCTGTGCCAGGGAAGGCCTGCAATTCCCCATCCTCATGCTCCTCCTCCACCCACAATGGCCATTTACTGCACCAAGCTGTGCTGTCTAAAGCTTGGAGCAGCCATCTGCTTTGCAGCATCTCCAACATTCCCCACTCCACACCCACACTTGGTGGTCCTTGCACACAGCACAGCCACGGCCCTGCTGCAGAGGTTGGGCCCCCCAAAGTCAAGCAGTCAGGTGTTCCCCTCACAGGGCACAGCCCCACACCTACACCATACATAGGTGCAGTGCAATAATTCTCCCCACACGCTTTTAAAAGACAACTTATTTCCTGCATAAGTTATTGCAACCATCTTTTTCATTCACCTGCACATCCCCTCAGCATCAAGGTCTGTGGGGAGGCACGTGCTCTGCTCCCTGGGCAGCCCTGGCCAGGGGCTTGGCAGGGCTCCCACCTCCGGAAAGCCTCCAGCAGCACCGCTCTCCCCAGCTAATGGGTATCGATCCCCAGCCTGGCTCAGACAGTAAAGCTCTTCCTGAAGCTGAACCAGACAAAAATGCATCTTGCTCCAACCACCAGCACTGTGGGAAGTGAAACTCCAGCAAGCAAGTCCAAGGCCAAGGTCTGACCACCCTGGGGACCAGCAGAGAGCTTTCCTGTCCCCCAGCATACCTGATAGGGCTGACGGTACCCCCAGACAGCACTGAGGTGACAAGGGACATGACCAAGGTCATAAAGACATACCCTGGATCGATGGGCCCAGCCCTGCACCCTTCCTGGGTGTGGCATCACCTTCTGCTCCCTCTGATAGGTGAGAGGATCATCTGCTGTGGTTTCAGAGACCCCACAGTAAACCTGCCCCTTTTGGGGGCTGAAGGAGCAGTCCTGCTCCTGCAGCAGCAACATAATTGCAGGCAGCAATTAGGGGCACTGGCAGCTAGCACTTGCAAGAAGGAAGGAGCTAGAAGTTATTATGTATAAATATTATTTTTGAGAAACTATTGCGATCCCAGACATCACTGGATGAATCAGCAGACAGCATGAACCCCAGCACACCATTTCCATTTTAAACCAATATCACAGCCAATATTCAGCACAGGTTCCCAAGAAGACAGGGCTGAGGCTGAACAACCCACCCAGCTGCCCCATGTGATGCGGCCACCAAAATGCAACAGCGAGATGAAGCTGCAGGAAAATGAGCCTCTTTTAAGCCCATCATTGCCGCGACAGGTCTGAAAGGAGAACCATCCAACACTTCCCACCCAGCAGGGTGCTAGGGAGGGCTAGGTTTGGAGGGCAGGATAGCTCTGCATCAGCTTCGCTAGGCGCAGCCCGCATGCTCTCTGCTACCGCCTGGGTGCATTGCAGCTTGGACCATGGCATATGACATCACTAGGCGTTGCTACGGAAATGAGTGCGAGGTCATCAGCCTCCCGCACAACCGGGGCTGGGGGCTGGGCAGCGCACGGGGACGGGGATAACCGGCTGTGACATGGCTGTGACATGCCCGTGGCCGCCGGACCGGCCGTGCCGGAGTTGGGGCAGCGCGGTGCAGAAAGGAAGAACAAAGCTCTGCCTTTTGTTTGCTGGTGAAGGGAGGCGTCAGCGCTCCCGCTGGGGATCGTTTCCTTACGGCCAAGCTACCCGGCACTGATAAGAGGCGTTAGCCCGGGTTACTGTTTCACCACGGCCCGTAAGGAAAAATCACACATATGAGCTCTTAACAACACTTGGGGTTCAAGCACCCAGCCCGGGGAAGCAGGCTAAGAGAAATTCACAATGCAACACGGCTGTGAGTCCCGGGCATATCCCTGCTGGCTTTGTCACGGTGGCTGTATTATCCGTAGGAAATGAGCTGTAGGATCTGCTCACACAGCAGGCTTTGCTTTAAAATGAATAGATGCCGCTATCAGAAAATGGTATAAAAGCCATAGTGCAGCAGAGGGACAGCCCGGCTGGTTTAACGTGATAATATCTCGTTCCGATTATCCGTATTTCATTCCTTGATAAGACATCTCCTCCCTCCCCGGGCTCGGGCTGTGACAGTTTTGTCTGTTTGATAAATGCAAGGTTATTGACAAAATGGTGCAATATGGGCAAACAGAGCTGCACCCACGGCAGACTGCGACATTCCCAGATCGGCATTCACTTTTCATCAGCCGGGGAGGACACCCCAGCTCCCAGCAAAGGTTCAGACCTGACTAAGAAGACAAACATAAAGAACAGTTTTCCCCTTTAAAGCACCCCCTCCCTCCCTCCACCCAGTCTAGCCTCTCTGCAATATGACAAATGCAGAATCTTCTGGAATGACTTGATCCTGCCTCCCACGATTGCTTTGTTTGCAAGATCAGATCAGAGATATGTTTTTTTTTCCCTTCTTATATTGTCAAAATGTCAGTATTGAAGGGGAGCGTTCAGTGTCACAAATCAGATCAGCCTGCTATATGCAGAGTCTTTATTTTAAGAGCGTGAAATGAATACAACATGACTCAATTCATAAATCTCCAACCAAGAGCAGTAAAAATAAGAGCTTTGACAGTGAAAGGGCTCTCGATCTTTGGGGTCAGGGGCACACACCAGCCCTGGCAACCACGCGTGGGACGGGATGCACGGGGAGGTATTTCGGCACCGGGGAGAGGTGTGCACGCAACCCCCCCACACCCCCACGCTGGGTCCCCCCCTGCCTCGCCCCACGGGGCCCCGAGCCGGTGTGACCCCCCCGGG
>VZSE01003401.1:49415-73828 GCA_013398275.1 Promerops cafer | reverse complement strand
GGCGCCGGGGGGAGCCGGGGTGCCCGCGGGAGGCACCGTGGGACGGGCGGCCCTCGGGATGGGGCTGCGGGACAGCGCCGGGCACGGGCCGCGCAGGGCAGGGACGCACCCGCAGGCCTCGCACGCTCACAGCCTGGTCCCGCTCGCGGCCCAGCAGCCTTTCGCAGCATGGACGCACTCAGGGCGGGGACGCTCCCACGGCCCAGGCACACCCGCAGGCTGGGCTCGCACACAGAGTGGACTCGGTCATAGCCCAGGCCCGCTCAGAGCCCACACACACCGCACACAGCCCGTCCTCACCGTGCCCACTCATAACCCAGGCCCACTCACAGCCCACACACAGCCCGTGCCCACGCACAGCCCACGGTCACTCACAGCTCGGACCCACCCACAGGCTGCTCTCAGCCTGGACCCACACGCAGCGTGGTCCCACTCGTGACCAGACCCACTCATGACCCTGACCCACTCACAGCCTGGTCACACTCACAGCCTGAACCCACCCACAGTCCGAACCCACTCGCAACCAGATCCCACTGAAAACCCTGATCCACTCAAAACCCAGACCCGTTCCCACCCTGGTCCCACTCACAGCCCATGCACCATTCCCCTGTGGAGACCCTGCCAGTGTTGCTGTGCCTGGGGTCTGTGACACTGTGGCAGTGCTGGGCCAGGTTGTGGTGACACATCTTGGGGCAAACCCCTGCCCGCTGCTTTCACCTGCCCCCTTTTCCCCACCGTGGCTGGGGTCCTGATCCACAGAGGAGAGCATTCCCACTGGAGATCAATGCTGGATAATGGATAATGACAGCCACCTTGGGCACGCAGTGCGCTCACTCATGAATAACCCATGGGATGAAAACGTGTCTGCTCCAGCCATGTGGGGCTCTGCTACATGGGGAGAGCCACTGGGAGTCACAAGACATCCCACTTTCCTAAAAAATCTATCGATAAAGTGATGTTGAGAGGAGATACTGCACTGGGAGAAATGCAAAGGTTTAATGGATCCTGTTTTCCTAAAAAGCCTCTGGATAAAGTGGTGCTGAGAGGATGCTGTGGCACTGGGAGAAAGGAAAGGGGTCTAATAAACAGAGTGATCCCAATGGAAGCACTTTATCCTGGTTGGAGAGAGCCAGGCAGTGCTGGTGCACAGAAGAACACTGTCCTTCACGTGCCACATGTCCCTGGCCCTTCCCAAAGCCACTGTCCCCACACAGGAGCTTTGGGATGTGTGGGGATGAGCTCGGAGGACTCAGCCATCCCGCTTGCCAGTCCCTGTGCCCTGTGGTTTCCTTCTGAAACCTCACAGGAACTCTGGGTGGCACTGGGACGTGCCTCAGGGCAATGCTGTGGCTGTCCAGAGCCCATGGCCACGTGGGTGGGGACAAACTGGTTTGGGAATGCTGGTGAGCAACACCCTTTTGGGGCGAGATCTCCGTCTTTATTGTGGGTTTAGCACTGCTCTGCAAATAACAGAGAATGGCATCGCCTGGATTTGTGTAGCACAAAATCCTCCTTTGTTTGCAGCTTCCGAGAGCAGAAGAAATCCCCCCTCTCTGACAAACAGAAGCAGAAACACGCCCGGATCCTCTCGGTTTCCTCTACAGAAGTCAGACGCTGTCTCCTCGCTCGCACCCCCGGCCTCACACCCCGCAGCGCACGTGGCTCTGGAGTGAGAACAGCCTTTGTGCCCAGCCTTTGTTTACTGCCCCGGCCATCCCGAGGAGAGATCCCACAGACAAGAGCAGTTTATTCCTCTCCCCTGAGAAAGGCTCATTCATCCTCCCGAGGGGGCTCGCCGTCATCTCTGGAGAGCTCCGCAGCGGGGCTCTGGGTTGTTTTCGCCCTAGCACCAGTTTTGGGAGAGGGTTTGAGTAAAAAAAAGTGCAGAATGCAAGAGAATATTAAAGGAGTTTGGTTCCCAAATTCTTTTTTCAGTTATTGCTGCCATTTCTTAATCAATAATCTGGAGGTATCTGTGGGGCATCACCCGAGCCAAGCACGCTCAGATCTGTGAATGAATGAGAGCAGACTCCCTGCTCATCCCCTTTTGGGTGATCCTGCTGCATTTGGGCTGGATATATGCATCCTCTAACTTGGAAAAAAAATAATATTATCCCTTGGGTACAATTCCTGGGTTCTCATGGACAATATTGAACACAAGCCCAGACCTGAAGAAGTACTTTCGCACCTGGAAGATCCCCCGATTTCTCCAAATATATCAACAGTCCTAATAAAAACTGTTGCCTCTCCATACAAACCTTTGGACTCTTATCTAGTATTTTCCATAAACCTGGCACATTCTCAGCCAGCCCAGCTCTGTCGATTTACAGTGACCCTGGTTCTGCCCCAAAACGAGCAAATACTGATTTATTTCTGTCAGAGCACCAGAGCCATAAATACATTTCGCAACGCAGATGATTTCCTTCCCCATCACAGGTCAGAACAGGATATTCATGATGCTGTAAATTCTTCAGAGTAGCAATCTGGTTGTAATATTTATCTGCAGTGAATCCAGCCCCCTTTTTGAGCTCTGATGCATAAATCAACACCCCTCACAACACCTAATTCCTCTGCTGCACAGCCTGGCCAGCAGTGGGTGAAGGTTTGGTGGTGAATGGTCCAAGTTAGAAGGTTCTGGTGGACAGCACGGGCAGCTGGAGGTGTTACCTGGCTGCACATCACTAAATCCCCTTTTCCCACCTCTGGTGCCTGCAGACACCCCTCAGTGAGAGGCTGGGGCAGCTGCTGTGTTGGGAAATCACGATGACCCAAAGGATGTGGGTCTGTTCTGCAGATGTCCCAGAAAAACCTAATAACCTCAATTCTGCCTGCAGGATTAAAAATACTTTTCTGCATTCAAATGTGCCACTTTGTTAATTCCTGTGGCCTGGAAGAAGAGTCTTTCTCTTTGCATTTTCTTGCCTTTCCTGCTACGTCTTGTCAATGCCTTGTGACACCGTGAGGGAAGGCAGGAAATTCTCCGTGACTTGGAGGTTTGCTTGGGTGAGCTGCTGACTGCTCTGAAAATGGATCCAGAAATCCTCACCCCTCGCTTCCTGCAGGAGAGCAACAGTCATGTGCCCCTACCCTTGTGCCTTTTCCCTTCATGCCTGCTTGCTTGGAGCCAGGGAGATGCCCAGGGAAGGGGATGCCCAGGGAAGGGGATGCCAGGGAAGGGGATGCCCAGCATGGGAGATGCGTGGTTCAGGTATCCCAGCCTGTCCCCACACCAGGGGTTGTCACCAGAGGTACACCAGCACACCTGCCACACCTCACACCAACAGTGACCCAACTGCTCAGTGTCTTCAGCTGGGGCTGGCAAAGCTGTGAAGACCAGGGGACACAGGGTGGCTTTTCCCAGGGCTGCTGTGTGGGCTGGGATGAGTCCCATCCCCAGGATGCTGCCCAGGCTCCTGCACAGCCCCAGGGCTCCCTGGCTGGGTGCTCACCCCAAGTCCCACTGCCCAGGCAGCTGCTGCTTGGATTGCCCTGAGGAAGGGGCTGCCTGCCCAGAGGAGCACTTTTGTGACTCTTGCAGTTACGTTGGTGGAAAAACAAGCTGAGGAAACCTCTGGCTTCAGTGTCCCCTTCCCTGAGGCTGCAGGACAGTGGTGCCCTCATGTCCTCCCTGCCTGACCCCTTACTGGGCCAGACTGCCTGTCCCCAACACCCCAGTGCTGTGGCACCCTGGCCCCTTTCCCACCGTGCTGCCCTGAGCCTGGCTGTGTGACACAGCAAGGGTCACATCCCAGGAGCAGGACAAGGCTGTCCCCTCTTCCCCTGCCCCCCACAGTGCAGCCTTGGCCCCTCTACCCTGACACAAACCAGAGCTGGGGGGGTCACACCCAACCGAGGTAGGACCCCACAACCATGAGCTGGGTGAGCTCAGGGGTTCACCAGCCCTCCCCAAAACGTCCCAGAGCCAGAGGCTGCCTCACCTGGGCAGGAGGCGATGGAGGGGCCATGGCTGGTGGGGCTGATGACAGACCGAGGGTGCTTTGCTGGGAGTTTCCTTCCCCCTGTCTGTGGAGCTGCAGCGCTTTGTACCCAGCCCTGGCCTTTCATCTCAGCCTTTCAAAGCACTTTCCAAGCCCAAATTAATTCTGCTGCAGCAGCTGCCCTCCCGTGCTGTTTAGCATAAGCTCTGTCTCGAAGCAGGGCTGCCCCTACCCCTCGGGGCTTCCAGAAATGATTTTCCCTGGAACCACCTCAAGCTACCGAGATGGGATGGGAGAGCATCACCCCATGCCTCCCACTCTCCCCTTACTCCCAACACCCACTAAGAACTGCAGCAATGCCCATGCCATGGCACCCTCCTCTTGGAAAATCCCCTCTCAGCCTTCTTCCCTGCCCTTGGGAAGATGCTCCCACATAAGACATGTTCCCATGGGAAGCCGGGGTGCTCTGGGGTGTCTGGGTTGTCACAACTTGCCCTGGGTGCTAGTGGGGAGCCGGGGGGGCCTGGGATGCAGGATCCCAGTGGGAAGGTGGGCCCGGAGCAGGCAGGAGTGCTGCTTCCCTGCGGGGCATTAATAATTAAGCAGGCTCGTCAGGCTCAGATGGCAGCTCTTATTTAAGGAGCCGATATAAATACCGCCCAGACGGCACTTACGGAGCACCTAAAAAAAGCCCTGCCTGTCTCGGTCCCTCCAGAAGCAGCTCTGAGCTCTGCGGGGCTGGTAGGCAGCACCAGGCAAGGTGGTCACCAGCGTCCTGTGGGGACAGGGCTGCTCCAGACTCTGAGCCTGAGAGGGGGCAGCATCTGGGGCCAATACTCGGGGCACAGCCCGTGCCTCAGTTTCCCTCTGTGGCAGAGACCTGCCTCAACCTTTCTCCTGTGCAGTAGCAGGGGTTGATGCTCAGCTCTGTGTCCTGGCTTGGTGGCAGCGGGTAGGAGTTGAGGGGATCTCTGCCCACCCACCACCCCACTCCCCCCATGCCAGGGGAAAGCTGGTCCATGTTCCAGTGGCTGCTAAGTGCCCTTTTGTGTTTGTGCTGGCAGCGAGTGACCCCCCGGCCCTGCTGTCCCCCATGTCACAGCGACCCAGGGACACCCCTCCTGCACTGGGGTCGGGGACACTCATCCCCCAAGGGCAGCTCAGTGCTCCCCTCTCCCTGCCCAGGAACTCCAGGATCCCCATCCTGGAACAGCCCCATCCCTATTGAAGGGCAGGGGGCTGGGGAGGGGCAAGCAGGGTTGGGAACTTCGACATAGCCACGAGCAGGGGAGCAGTGGGACCCCCCAGCCTGGACATCAACCCCCATCAGCATCCTGGCCCCCAGCAGGAGGCGAGGAGCCGGAGGCGGAGGGACAGGGCTGTCACACCGAGCTGCTTGCTGCAGTCCTGCTCGCAGGCTCTGCAGCGTGACTCAGCACAGCCTCACCGCTCCCAGCCCCACCGCCGCGGCCTCTTCCCCCAGCCCGGGGGGAACACACGCTGCCCACCTTCCCCCTGCCCTCCCACATCCCCTGTCACCGCAGAGCCGCCCCGTGGTCCCCCTCATCGCTGTCTGTGCCCACCCCGGGACCACCAGTGGCTCCTCCAGCCCCAGCACAGGCAGGGACCCCTCGTCCAGGGGCAAGTCGGGGCTCCGAGCGATGGAGAGCAGGGTGGGATCAGTCTGCAAGCGCCCATCACTTCTGCTGTGCCCATGGATCCATCTGGATCTGGCCCTTCCTGCCCAAAGCCCCATATGAGATCAGGGGAGCTGAGCACCCACTCCTGCTGTGGCACCTCTCCAGGCATTGGGAGAAAGGATTTGGGGTGGTTTTTTTTCCTGGGGGATGGGACTGAAAGAGATGTCAGGTCACATAGAGAAGTCTGGAGATGTTTTTAAGGAATTTTTGAGCCTCCCTTTTGGGGTGTTTGGAGCCTGCCAGGATCAGCTTGTCCCAGCATTACTGTACACGTCCCCTCTGGCCATGACCTGGAGGTTACCAGGAGGTGAGGAGGGTGGGCAGAGATACCAAACAGCGCTGGGCAGGGGGACTGAGAACCCCAGCTGTCCCCTCTGGCTGTCCCCACATCCCCGGGCCCGAGCACACTGCATGGCAGAGCGCCACCTCTCTGTGCCGTGCCCCGGGGTCAGCTGTCCCTCCACTGTCACAGCAGCCCATCCACACCGCCATCGCCGCGGTGGGGCCAACAGGGCATTTGCGGCCGTGCAGCTGGGGCACGGCGGTGGCTGCGTCCAGGAGGATGCAGACAGGATTAAACCAAGCGCCCAGCTGGCAGCAGAGCACCCGGGACTAGCCGGACCCCCGCTCCCACCCGCAGGGCAGCCCCTGGGCCGCGGCACCGCCCTGGGAAGCGCGGCTGGCCGACAATCCCTCTCCTGCCCCTCTCCAAAGGCGAGCGGTGGCAGCGAGGCGGCAGCGAGCTGGCTCAGCAGCCCACGTGGGGAGGCTCCTGCCAGGGGAGCGACATCAAATTAAATATTAAAAGAAAAAAAAAAAAAAAAAAAAAAAGGCAGAGAGAAGGAAAAGATGGGGGNTCAGCAGCCCACGTGGGGAGGCTCCTGCCAGGGGAGCGACATCAAATTAAATATTAAAAGAAAAAAAAAAAAAAAAGAAAAAAAGGCAGAGAGAAGGAAATGATGGATGGGAGGATTTGCAGCCGTCGCCGTTTGTCCTGGCGGAGGGACTCTGCAGGCGCAGGGGGAGCTGGCGGTGCCCGTGGGCCGTGGCCGCCCAGCCCCCGGCACGGCACGGCGCGGCACGACACAGCGTGGGGAGCAGCCGTCCCCGCGGTCCCCCCGCCGCCCCGCTGCCTTTGCCAGCCGACTAATTGCGCCAGTGACTTTGCAGTTCCCAAAATAGCTGCTGGCTCCGGCGGGTGACGTCAGCGGGAGCCGCGGCGGCAGGCCCGGCAGGAGCGGGGAAGGAGGGCGCTGCCCGCGCCGGGGTGTGGCGAGCGGCCCCTGCTCCCACCCTGGTCCCGCTGGGTGACCTTGGCACCCGGGGCCTCGCTCGCAAGGGAACCCTCGCTCCTGAGGCTTGCAGCGCCGCAGGGATGCCGCAGGGAGTTCAGGTCCTCATTCATCCCGTCGGAGGAGGAGGTGGTCCAAGGCTGTCCCTGCCCCGCATCCCCGCCGCGTGGCTGGCCACATTCCCAGCACCTCTGACTGTAGGGGCTGGGGCGGGCTGCCCCTGGGCGAATCTCGGTGCCCTCACGGGGTAGGGAATGCCCCTCCAGCCAGGGCAGCCGGGTCCCTGCAGCTCCCCGAGGGTATCAAGGGGTGAGCCAGGACCACCGTCCCCGTGTCCCCCAGGGAAACTGAGGCACATGGGGGGATGCAGAGGCAGCAAAGAGGGCAGGGGAGGGCACAGTGAGCCGGGGGGCACAGTGAGCTGAGGAACAGAGCAGAGCCCAAGGTCACCCAGGTGGTGCTGGGAGCAGCAGAGCCAGGGATGCTCCCGGCCCAGGGCTGCCTCCGGCACTGACTCACCCTGCGCCGGATAGCGCCCAGCTCCTCCGGTTACAGCACACACGGGATTGCCTTAACGGGGCACGGCGGTGGCAGGGCTGGCCCAGCCCGGGAAGGGCACCCCTGGGACCGGGCACTGACCCACGGGCCCCTCCTGCCGTCCCTGCAGTCTGCAGCCTCCCCCCACAAACAGGGCATCCTCCACCACGTCCCAGCCAGAAGCACTGCTTGTACTGGTCTCATACTGGTCCCAGAATGGATTGCCCATCCCTCGCAGCACAGCTGGGGGGATTTAATCATGGGTGTCCCCTCACCTGCCCCAGTTCCCGGGCAGCAGAGCTCCTGAGCCCCACGACAGCGCCCAGCCAGAGGCCAGCTTATTATTCCAGAACGTGGCAAAATAATTAAAGCCTCCTCCATTTCCCCTTGCTCATTTGTGCTCCTTCAGCCTGGATTAATGGGTCTCTTCTCCCCAGCACAGACTCATTCCTTATTCCTAATAGCACATAAATCCCAGCCTCAAAATAACCCCAGCTTTTGCCTGGACCTGCTGAAATATTTATTCTCTCCTCCCTGCTACCCCCCACACCATCCCCTCTCCAGGGATGGGGAGAGGAACTAATCGATGACATCGACCGGTGTGGAGCTGCAGCTGCTCTGGGTGCCGGGAAACAGCTGACGTCGGCAAGAGGATGGGAGCTGGGCAGGAGCTCGGCTTATCCCGGCTCCCACGCAGCCGCTGCAGCCTGGCTGTGGTCCCGTCGTGGGATGCTCTCGCACCCTTGGCACCCCCCGCGCTGGTTCCCTGCTCCAGAGCATCCCCTGTGCTGCTGCTCTGCTCCAGAGCATCCCCTGTGCTGCTACCGAGCCCCAGAGCATTCCCTGTGCTGCTACCCTGCTGCACAGCCACAGCATCCTCCACCCCCCTGTTCCTTGCCCCAGGGAAGGGGCATCATCTTGCCATCCCCTTGGTGGTACCCTGCTCCCACCCTGCCTGCCACTCCCTGCTCCCAGAGGAACAGGAGAGGATGCCCAGCTTGGCTGTGGAGTGTCGGGGGGGATCCCTGTGGATGTCAGCCCATCCCAAGCTGGCTGCAGGAGAAAAGGCTGGAAGATGAGGGAGGCAGCTGCTGCCTCTTCCTGGCTGGAAACCCTTTACTTGCCGGATTGTAGGCTGTGAAAAGGCTGTGAAAGGGATACCAGGACCTGCTCTTCCCAGCTCAAAGCCAAGAAGAGCAGGGTAACACCAAAAAACAGCCCAGCTTTGCCAGCTCAAGGCATAGTCCCCAAGAAAAACAAGGAAAACCCATCCAACCTTTCTTATCTTTCTCCCTGTGACACCCCAAGATGCAGCAGCTTCCAGAGCAGCTCCTGGCCACCAGCCCCACCCCCATCTCCCATAGCCACAGGGAGGGGATGGCAAAGCTGGAGGAGCCCACAGCACCCTCTGACCCATCCCCAGCTGGCGTGGGCTGTGGGGATGGCCTGGGAGCTGCTGGGGACAGCTCTGTCCCCCTCCTGCTCCCAGCAGGACCCAGGCATTGCCCAGCTGTCCTGGAGGCAGGAGGCGAGACGGGAAGTGAGGGGGCAGTGGAGCGTGCAGGACCTGGGAGCACAGGAAAAGGAGGATTTTGTTCACACACCACCTCCCTGCCCTCTCCCAGGGCCCCAGCACGCCCTTGTCCAGCTGTGCTGCCACAGCCTGCCTGCAAGATGCTTCCATGCCTCAGTTTCCCCACTGATGGAAATTTGGACTGGGATCAAAGTGCTGGGAAAGCTCTGTCCATGGGAAGTGGAAGAGAAGCAGCCAACAGGAGCCTGAGCATGGGGCCAGGGCCACCCCACAACTCATGTGACTGCCAAATCCCACTGGGAACAAACCCAAAGCTGGATCCAGCCTCAACCCCTGAGCCTGGTGGGCTTCAGGGCTGTACCCCCAGAGGTGGGGTGGGGAAAGGTCCAAGCTGAGCTCTCAGTTGGGTGGGAATTAAAGGCTGCTTGAGCACTTAGAGCCAGGGTTTTGGGCCAATTTTTGGCACCAAGAACTGAGCTCTCTCCTCCAGGTTTGGGGCATCCCCTCTTCTCCAGGTGTTTGCTTTTACCCAGGGATTTGAGGGGATGACAGCAAAACAAGTCAGCTCTCAGAGCACTTTCAAAGGGCTTTTATGTATTCACAAAAACAATCCCACACACATATAAGAAAAAAAATTGGGAAGACCAAAAAAACCCAACCAAGGAATATGCACAGTCTCTTATCAACAAAAGAATTGCACAAACAGAGGAGTGAGCTCTGTGCCACTGCACGAGCCCTTCCCCACCCTTGAACCCCATCCATGAGAACACGGAAATCATTTTCCCAGCATCCCAGTAGGAATCAAACACTTGGTGTTGAAGGTGACTGGTGCTGCAGGCTGGGTCTTTCCACCTGAGCTGGGAGGAAAACAGCCTTTATACCCCAAAGGCACGGCACTGGGGAAGGAGCAGGCTCCTGGGTCCCTTTCCTTGCTCTGGGAAGGGATTTGGGGTCTTCCCTATGGTTTTCCATCTGCTTGTGTCCTGTCTGCCAGCTCCCTGCCTGCCCTGGGCACCTCGGAGCATGGAGCTTTTGGGACAGAGCAGCCAAAGCCAGCACGTCTGTGTAGCACAGGATGGAGAAGGATGGGGGGACTGCAGGGAGCCTCATCCTTTCCCACTCCCCAGGAGATTTTTTTGGGCATGGACTGGCTGTGGTGAAGCCCCCCAGGAAGGGAAATCTCATCTGAGCTCTCCTAAACCCCACAGTGTTTGCAGAAGGAACAGGTGAAACTGGCACAAGGATTGCAGATGGTGTGAGATCCAACTCCTGCATTTCTGCTGCATGGGAATGGGGGAGGAATTGGTATTTCTGATGCCAAAATGGGAAGAAAAAGCTGGTATTGGAATTGGTGGAGGGCTTGCAAAGCAAATTGCAGAACAACAGTAACTCACTGCAGAGCCACTGGAGTATCCTGGTGTGCTTTCAGCCCCCTTTTTACATTTTCTGAGTATAATTTAATGTCATTTTCACAGCAGAAAATCCATTTTTCTCTCCTCATCTCTTAAAGGAAATGGCTGAAACCAACCAGATTTCACCCCAGAAGCAGTTTTGTTGTTCCAAAGGGACAGTCTGGGAGTGGGGGGGAGGGAACCTTCAGCCTCTATTTCAGGAGCTGAGGAGAACCCACTCCTCACCCAACTCCTCCCATCCTCGGAGCCCAGGGCCAGTGCAGGCAGTGTGTCCAGACCAGCACCAAGGGTTCAACCCCTCTCTGTGGCATTGCCACCAGCTCCCTCCAGCATCCCTGTCCCCCCTTACCTGCGGGAGGGTCATAGGATGTCACAGACAGCACCGGCATCCTCGGAGTGGTCGCAGTTGTGGACGTCCCAGCGGATGTGGGAGCAGCGCAGCAGCGAGGGCTCGTGGCCCTTGCACTTGAGGTTGTCCAGGAAGATGTAGCCAGTGCCTTGGCCGTAGCGTGCCTCCCCCCAGGCTGCCAGGGCGTGGCCACAGCCCAGCTGCCGGCACACCACCCCGGCGTCCCGCAGGTCCCAGGCGTCGTCGCACACCGTGCCCCACTGGGACAGGAAGAACATCTCCACGCGCCCCTCGCACCGGTGGCTGCCGTTCACCAGGCGCAGGGACCCTGCGGAGGGGATGGGGTGAGGCAGCCCCTGCCCGTGCCCTCCCCAGCGCTGTGTGCCCCTCTCCCTGCCTGCCCTGGGCTCAGCCCAGAGCTCCCCCGCTGCCTTTGCACAGCCAAGAGCTGGGGGGGACCCTCAGAGCATCGTGGTGGATGTTAAGTTGGAGGAACAGACAATCACCTCTGTTCCCAGCTCTGCCCCTTTGGTCCATCACCTCCTCTCCCCACCTTGAGGTCCATCACCTAATGGTCCATCACCTCAGTCTGAACCAGCCCTGGGGGCACCAGGAGAGGCTGTGACTTAACAGTCAGTCATCAGTTTTTCCCCCTCCCGTGGGCTGCTCCAGGCCCTGCCAGGTCTTGTGCCTCTGCCTGAGCCAATTCTTTTTCCATCCTGTGCCAGCATGGAGCATCCCCACTGTGTCCCCAGGTGACACCCCAGTACCTACCCTCCTTGGGATGAGTTGGGGCCATCGTGGTGGTTGTAGCAGTGGCCTCTTGGAAATGATCTTCAGAGTCATCAGCACCTGGTGCAGTGGAGGAGAAGTGGGAAAAGTGACGCGAGGGACAGGGTTGGGTCGGAGCCCCCCAGCAGTGGTGTGGGGTGTTTGGGGATGGCTGCAGGGATGTGGGGTGGGATGTGCAGCCATTGTGCACAAATGGGGACCAGAGGGGGTGCCACACTCTAGCCATCACCCACACCACAACAACGACTGCCACTGCTGTCCCCACGTGCAGGAGAAACCTCGGGGTGTGGGGGCTCATTCTTCACCCCCAACCCCATCTGGGGGACCCCATTTCCCACAGCCAGCCTGAGCGTGGCTGAAATCCTCCCTACATCCATTCTCTCACTGACTTTCCCACTGAGCTGGGCTTCACCGGAGACCTGCAGACCCCCCTCTCGCACCTCCCGCTCTCACCTCGGCAGATGACCCCGGCGTCCTCGTGGTGGCCGCAGTTGTGCTGTCCCCAGCCCAGGTGGAAGCAGTCGGCCAGGCGCGCCTCGCCGCCGCCGCAGCCCACGTTATCCAGCAGGACGGGCCCGCTGCCGTAGCCGAAGGAGCCGAGCACGGTGGCGGCGAGGGCGGTGCCGCAGCCCAGCTGCCGGCAAACCACCTGGGCGTCGGGGAAGTCCCAGTCGTCGTCGCAGACGGTGCCCCAGGTGCCGCGGTGCCGCACCTCCACCCGCCCGCGGCAGCTCCCGTTCCCGTTCGCCAGCCGCAAGCCGCCACCTGCGTGGCACGACGCCGGGGGGACCAGGGCTCCACAGGGGGTCCAGTGTCCCCTGCTGTCCCTCCAAGGGCGTGGGGTGAGCCCCCGGTTTCTGGGGTAACCCCTGGGGACCTGGGAGCAACCCCCTGGGGATGTGGGGCAAACCCTGTGGGCATGGGGTGAGCCTCTGGGTTACCCCTGGGGAGCATGGGGTGACCGTGGGGGTGTCAGCTGAGCCCCTGGGGACACAGAGTGAGTCCTGGTGATGTGGGGTGACACTGGGTACATGGGGTGATTCCCAAGCAGCACGGGGTGAGCTCTGTGAGCATGAAGCAATCCTTGGAGATGTGGGATGAACCCTTGAGCGTCATGGGGTGAATACCCTGTGAGCATGGAGTAAACCCTGGGGATGTGGTGTGAGCCCTGGGCATGTGAGATAATTCCTGGGGCATGGATTGAGCACTTGGAACATGGGGTGACCTGTGGGGACGTGGAAGGAGCCCTGGGGGCATGGGGTGGAGTGACTCCCCCAGGGACATGGAGCCCTGTGCAGGACTAGCAGCAGCTGCACACTTACTTTCCTGCTCGATAGTCAGGAGCGTGGTGGTGACCACCTCAGTGGCCTGGGAGGGCTGGTCCCTGCTGTCTGTCACTGCTGGGACAGGTGTAGGGACATGTGAGCATTGAGGGGTCCAGACTCAGCACCCACTGCCCCTGTTCCAGTCGGTGCCAGTGCCCACCAGCACCATGGCTGCCCCCTGGCAAGACCCTGCCACGGGCAATGTCACCCCTCGAGCATCACCCACACCTGGCAGAACCCCAGGGTGGCCAGGCTGGGTCACAAGAGGACACAGAGGGCACAGCTTCCCCCCCCAGATGAGGGACTGCCAATCTCCTACCTGTGGCCGTGGCTGGGAGTGTCTCCTCAGAGCCCAGGGCCACCGAGGTGGTGAATGATGTGATGGTGGATGTGTCCAGTCCTGTGGTGACACAGAGGGATAGAGGTGACACCTGGGAAATTTATCATCAGGATTCATTACCCTCTGAGCAAGGTCTGGGCGTGGTGGTGCCAGAGGGGATGGGGATGTTTAGGAAGGAAAGGACCAGCCTGAAAAAATTGTCCCTTTTGTCCTGCATCATCCCCTTTGTCCATTAATAGCGGGGAAGAGAAAGCACTGGCACTTACTGCTCCCATCATTAGCCATGATAATGAGGGAATTCAGGGGGATTATTAAGATTATAAACAATAATCAGTGGAGAATGGCAGGAATACATCATTTCAGGAGGGGAAGGGGAGGCAGGCTGGGCCTGGCACGGTGCCTGGCCCCTGGCAGCCGCTCCCTCCTTCCGGACGTGGGCAGCTTGTTTTCCAGCCAGCAGAGCAGGGAAATGGCAGAGGGAAATGGCAGGATAGCAGATGCATTTCCCCTGCAAATCACCACCCCGGCTGTGCTCCGGGCTCTTGGCGTGGGGCTGCTACTCGGGAGCACCAGGATGAGGGCAGGTAAGGAGCAAGGATGCTCCCACAGCACAGAGCCTGGTCCCTGCCCAGCCTTGGGCATCTCAGCATCTCCCTGAGGCCATTTCTGCTTGGAGAACAGGATGTCCCTGGGTCTTTCCCCACCCTGAGGGCGATGCCCTGCTCGGTACCTGTGCAGATGACCCCAGCGTCCTCGTGGTGGCCGCAGTTATGGATGCCCCAGCCGAGGCTGTAGCAGGCAGACAGGAAGGGCTCGCTGCCGTCGCAGTTGACGTTGTCCAGGAGGATACGTCCCGTTCCATAGCCAAAATAGGCATTGCTCTTGTAGTCCAGGGCTTGCCCACAGCCCAGCTGCTTGCAGACCACGCTGGCGTCGCTCAGGCCCCAGTCGTCGTCGCAGACGGTGCCCCAGTTCCCGCGGTAGAAGATCTCCACCCGGCCCTGGCAGGTGTCGGGGCCGCTCACCAGGCGGATGCTGCCGTCACCTGGAGGGTGGCAGCACGAGGTGAGAAGGATGTGCTGTCCCTGCACGTGGCACAGCAATGCCACTGTGCCCAGATGCTGCCGTGCCCATGATGGCAAAGGAAATGAGTGAGAAGGAGGGGAAGGGACAAAGCTTTAGAGCAACGGCGCTTGGGAACCTTGGGAACCTCTGGGACAGGCTGTGGCCATGGCCAGCACGATGATGGGGTTTGGGGGTCTGCACCTCAGGACTGGAGGGTTGGGAGGCTTCAAGAGGGACAGCAGGTGACAGTAGGGGACACTGCCCTCAGGCAGGATGTCCCCCCTGCAGTGACAGCTTACTTTCCCCATCCTGTACCGAGGCTGTGAGGGTCCTGGTGGTCGGTCCTTCGCTGACTTGCGTGGGTGAGAACTCTGCAAAGGGAAGCAGAGAGGTGGCACCTGCTGCTGCTCCACCTTGAAGCTGGAGGGATCCCTCCCACCCCACTGCTCCAGGAAGGTCTGCACCAAACCAGCCCCAGCTGAAAACAGAGGGGTTTGCAGCTGCACCTCCCTGCCCAGAGCTCTCTGCTAATGCCTCCAGCCTCTCTTCTGCCCTCAGACCCAGCTCCCCACCCCCTTTTTCACTCCTTCCACCTCTCCTCTCCAACAATGCCATGATTTAATTTCCTCCTCAATCCACAACCTCTGTCCTCTGGTTGCTGTTGGCACAACCTACCAGCCAACCCAGCATCCCTGCCTTTCCATCCCTCCTTTTCCAAGCCCTGCTTCTGCAGGACGCGGGGATTCACGGAACAGCTGCTCCAGGTCTGCACAGCCTCACTTTCACAGCTCACTGATGCCTGGCTGATGAGCAAACCTTGCACAGCGAGGGAGGAACGTGTGTGGGGTACATAAGGGTCGTCACGGAGCCGTTCCACTTTCGCTTGCCAAGTTCAAACACTTTCCACTGCTTTTCTCACCTTTAGGAACATCTCCTACTGAAAAGCTCAGCAATTTAAAGAAACACAAGTCAAAAGGGGAAAGAGCAGTTGGGCAGCAACTGACTCAGAGGCAGGAGCGTGGGTGGGCATGTGCTCTTTCCCCAGGGATCATGCTGGAGAGGGCGCAAAGTCCCTGAGCTGGGAGTGACAAGGAACACAAAACAGGCTGGTCACCTTATGGAGCACCAGCCTGTGGAGCTGGGAGGTGACCTGGATTGAGGAGAGGAGTGAGAGGAGGATGCAGAGGATGTTTGGCTGACCCAGGTCAGAGAACCAGGCTCTGAGATAAGACTCTTGTGCTCCACCAAGGCCCCTGCAGCCCCCAAGTCTTGCACTCCAAAGGAACCCCCCGCTCTCCTTGCCCCCAAGGAACCCAACCTCGTTACCGTTGCACACAACAGCCACGTCCTCGTAGTGGTAGCAGTTGTGGATGCCCCAGCCGTGGCTCCAGCACTCGCTCAGGGCTGCCTCCCAGCCCTTGCAGTCCACGTTGTCCAGGAAGATGGGCCCACTCCCCTGGCCGAAGGTCATGGCAGCTGGGAGGGTGATGGCATGGCCGCAGCCCAGCTGGCGACACACCACGTTGGCATCCACGATGTCCCAGTCGTCGTCGCAGACCGTGCCCCAGGAGCCGTTGTAGAGGATCTCCACGCGCCCCTGGCACCGGCTGGGCCCGTTGGCGAGACGGATCTCTGGGAGGATGGGAGCAGAGAGGTCCCTCAGCAGGCAACGGGCCACGGGGAGCAAATCTAGGTCAAACTCCTGCTCCTTAGATAAAATCCTGCCCCTTCTCTGTAGCACAACACAGCTGTTGGCCTGGTGCTGCCCACCTGCTGGTGGGACGCGGGCTCCCCTTCATGTGCAGCAGTGGCTGTGGAGACACAGCACATCTCAATGCAGGAATGAGATGCACCATCACCAAGGGCAGGCTGGATGGGGCTTTGGACAGCCTGGTCAAGTAGAAGGTGTCCCTGCCCGTGGCAGGGGTAGAATGAGATGGTTTTTAAGGTCCCTTCCAACCCAAACCATTCTGTGGCTCTGTCATGCTCCCATCATCTCGCCTGCTAACGGGCAAAAACCCAATGGGTGAAGAGAAAAGCAGACATGTGGCACCACATGTTGACTCACAACAGGTGACAAGTGACAAGATGCAATTAGCAAATTCTTATTAGCCTCAATGAATGCATCCAGAGCTGGTCCCACACGGGCACTGGTGGGATGGAGATGATCTCTCTCTCAAGCTGCTGGCGGTGGGAGCAGGTGTGGAAGTGCCCAGGGTCTACCACACCAAGGGAATTATTTACTTGTGTGTGATGCATGGCACAGGGACAGGGACTCAGCAGGAGGTGGCAAAATTCTCCACTCAGGATAATTAGTGGAATAGGGATAATAAAGAATCTTTATTTCCTTTCTGTAAAAGAAGTTTAGCTTCTTCTTGCCGCTTTTTGTTCTAAACCAGTATGTTTCCTTTTTTAAATTCCCCAAACCCCTTCTTTTACCTAAAAATGCATTTTTCAACTACAAAACTTCCTGGAGAAAAGTGACTTTAAGAGAAGAATCTCACCTGGGAATGGCAACATCTCAGGCTCAGAGGTGGTGCCTGCAAGGGAGAAGAGAAAGGATCAGCTCTCACCGGAGAGGAGGAGGTGCAGCTTGGAGAGTGACGGCAGCAGGGATGGGATGGGTGTGGTGGGGACTGGCAGGACCCAGCAGCCCTTGGAGCCTTCCCTTTCCTGCAAAGTCCTGGTGTTTGTAGGGGGAAAAATGAACATCCTTCCCCAGGGCATCACCTCATCTACTTCATAGGTGGGGAAACTGAGGCAGCATACGAGTGACTGTGACTCTGGTGGGACTGTGCTGGAAGCACAAGGTGACACATGTGTGACCCTGATGAGCCCAGTGGCCAGCAGAAGCCATTCTAGGTGGATCCTGTCTTGGGCCAGGTCTTGGGGACCTTTTTGTCCATCCCTGCCTACATTGCTGCCTTGCTGTGGGCCCTGGGCTCCTGCATCCTCCTGCCCCATCACCCCCATGGAAAACTTTGGTGGTGAGATGGGAACAGGGAAAATCAATCCTGCCCAGCTTGAGAAACCCACTGGAGATCTCCTGGTGGAAGATGCTGCACCCTATGTGCATTTTAACTTATTTTTTTCTTTTATTTCCCCAACAAAATCCACTTTTTGGAAGCTCCATAATTACATGCAAGTACCAACACACCCACTGATGGGGTCCAGCCACCTTAGAGGGTGAAGAAACCTCATCCAGAAGGAGGTGAGCACTTGAAGGATAAAGAATGTGTCCTCATCTCTGGCCCCCCCTCCCACTGCTGGGCATTATTTGGGCACAAAATCCCTCTCAGCCCCACTGCTGAGTGATGTGGGATCCTCCCTGGAATGCTGCCAGCATGGGTCACTGCTTGTGACCCATGGCTCCAGCTTGTCCAGGAGGTGACAGCAACATGATCATGATGCCCTGGGGGAGGGTGGATGGGGATGGGCGGCCGGATCTCACAGATATCCCAGTCCACAAGCACTTGCCCGATGCTGGAGCCCAGCACAGACCTCTTGGGCATCTGAGGCGTTCTGGGCTCGAGGCTCTGGCTGCACAACCCTCTCCCACGGGTGACACCTTCCAAAATCCTTCCAAACCTCGTGGAAGGTGTCACTGGCCATGGCAAGGGGTTTGGAACGAGGTAAGTTTCAAGGTCGCTTCCAACCCAACCCATTCCGTGATTCTCCATGCTAATTAGCATGATGCCTCCGTGCTAATTGCAGCACCCAAGGGCTGACCGACACCCGTGGTGCCTCCGTGGCCTCTTTTCCTCCCACTGCCTCGGACCAGCCCTGTCCTGCTTCACGCTCAGCCTACAGGCAGTGACGTGAAGGTCAACCCCGGCCGCTCCGGAGGCGGATGTCCCCGCCGTGAGAAGCAGTGTGAGCCGGGGGGGACAGGGGAGCAGATGAACCCACCTCCCTTCTCCTTGCTAGGACGTTGCCTGGGAGACCATTAAGTCACCCAGAAATCAGGGCTGCCAAAGAAAGACCTAGAAGCCCCAAGAGAAAGGAGACTAAGGCAGCTGTCTGGCTGTATCCATGACTTAGCAGGGATGCTGGGATGAGCATCAGCAGCCGGGGAGCTCCAGCGTGGTCAGTGCTCCTGCCCTACCCAGCTGGACCAGGCAGGGAAAGGGATGCTCTGATTCCAGCAAGAACTGGGGATTAAACAGGTGAGACCACGGGAGCAGAGAGGCTCTGCAGGAGAGGACAGGGAAGGATACAGCAGCCCTGTGGGCTGGACAACAGGGTAGAGGTAATTCAGCTCACCCCTGTGCACCAAAAATGGGGAGATGTGAGGGTTTCATGGAAGAGTGTTTGATCCTGGTTTGTATTGATTTTTAACACCTAGTCCACTCCAGTGCTGAAAAAGCAGTGGATAAAAAGGACATTGATAAATATTCATCTCCCTTTAAGTCAAAATCAAAGCTCTGAAATATTCATTTAAGAGCATCCTCCAGCAAAGTCAGGAAAGATCTGAAAAGAATATGCCTGGTGTGTCTACAATAATGAGGAACGAGGGGGAAACTGTCTTTTTGAGAAGAGATAGAGCCCTCCATGTTTCTCTGATCAGCTTCACAAAGCCAAAAGAAAAAGGGGAACTGCTCGAGTGAACACCTCTGCTAAACAAAACCACCAAATGGGAGGACAAATGGCCCTTCCTAAGCGACTAATCTGTGTCCATTAATGAAGAGAGAGCCAGGCGACGCAGGGGACAGCGACAGAGCCACCAGGGTCCCCCCAGGGTCCCCACACCCAGAGTGTGGGCGCAGATGCTGCCGCAGCATCCCGAGGGGGAAGGGAAGCACCAGCTGAGGGGGTGGGAAGGTAAAACCCGATTTAACTCAATTGGGATGTCTGACTACACCTGAATTCCCAGTTTTCTGGCTGGCTGTGCCTTGGCATGGGTTTGTTGAGGCAGGACTGCGTTCCTGGCTGTAATTACATGGGTAGAGTCACACTGGGATAACAACACTGCCACAGAACCCGCGTGCCAGAGTGGCTTTTCCCAGGTCTATTTAAATGCTTCCCATCCTGGCTGGACAGTGCCTGCCAGGAGTGAGTAGGGACCGTTGTCCTTCGGGGATGGGTGCTCATTCCACCCGTTTCCTTGGCAGGACTGGTCCCACAGGTCCTGGGGAGCAACTCCAGGAGCATCCCTTGGCCATCAGCATCTTCCCATGGGTGCTGCCTGCTCTGGAGCCCAGAACTGCTCTGTCGCCAGTGCTGGCAGCTGCCTGCCCCATTCCCCTGCCTGTCCTGAGTGCTGGGCTTGCCCTCACAGCCAGGTCACGGTGGGACATAAGAGCTGAACTTGCTCCCTCCGTCCCTGCGCACACTCAGCACCGTGGGGGACACCACAATAATCCTGCCCCTGGAGAAAATCTGCCCGCAAATCTGAGAGCTGGAGAGGGATCGCGGGTGCCTAAAACCCCTCCCACTGCCCCAGGCAGGAGCTCACCGGTGGGGCTGAGGAGGAGGAGGAGGACGAGGAGCGTGGCTGGCAGCAAGGAGAGAGGCAGCACCTCGGTGTTCGGCCTCCTTGTGCCGTGCCGGGTGTCCGGACAGGGACCGAGTGTCATTGCTGCTTGTCAGTCCTTCTGCAGGCGAATTTCCAGAGGACACTTCCCTGAAACATGCAGACATCAGTGTTAGAGGTGGTGGCCAGGAGAGCCTGTGGTCACCAAGGGCCATGCAGAGCCTGTGAACATGTCCCTCCTCAGTATTTCCAGGAGCAGTGACCAGGTGACACATGAAAAGTAATTCCAGCTGGATTCATTGAGAACATTCTTTTTTTTTTTGAGTGGCAAGATGAAGCTGAAGGACTGTATCCCACCTGTGAGATAAAACTCAGCAATAGGGAATGTCAGCAGAAAATGAGGAAGAGATTCAACATCTTAAGGTTCCATTTCCCCCTCGTTTACCGCTCACTGCCGAAGGCGTGGATTTCCAGCTCTGTCTCACTCTCAGGCTGTCTGGGAGGGGGATGGGTGCTGGTCCTGCTGCCCGGGACACCTCTGGGAGCCCAGACACACATCCCCGCGGTCCCAGCAGCCGGTCTGGTGGCAGCGTGCGCTGGGGGAGCAGTGCCATCGTGAGGATGCTCCCGCAAGCCGGCTCCAAAGCCGGGCTGTCAGGCTCAGCTCAGCGGAGCCCTCAAATTAGTCCCTCCAGCCCGCACGGGGCACACCAACTCCTGAGGGGATGCACAACGACTGCTGCCGCTTCAGGCATCTACTGGTGCTCAGAAACTTGGGAAAGGTCATTGAAATCCACCGTATCAGTGACTAACCCCTCCTTCCCGTGGAAACCCCTCATCCAGCCTTTTGCTGCTCCTGGTTTTCCCATGCGGAGGCATGGGATGAGAAGAGCTCCCAGGTGGGACCGTGTGCTGGTGTCCACCCAGCCAAAGCCCCTCCAGACCATGGGCTGGGGGGGCTCCAGAGCCTCCAGACCAAGGCTTGGACTACGTTGCCTTCACTAGGCAGAGAGGATGGTGGACCAAAAGGTTTTCTGTGCACTGGCAAGGGGTGATGGAGGTGCAGGAAGGAGCTCGTGTGGATGGGACACAGCCCCGTTACATCTCCCTGATCTCTGCTCGACTCCTGCTGACCGAGCCTCTGGAGGAGACTCAGCAGCGGACAGACAGCTCAGTGATGGGGGCTGAAAACCAATCTACTCGCTGAGGTGGTGGCTTTCAATACTCCATTCATCCCTCCTGAAGCACCGAATAATGTCGCCTTTTGTCCCACGGGCCCTCCCCTCTCTCCAGCGGGGCAGGGCTGACAGACGGCCCCTCCGCCGCCCTGTGCCGGCCAAACCCCGGCATCGCGTCCTGCTCGCAGGGACGTTGTCATCGCCGGCCACTTTTGTGCCGGAGCCAGCGCGTTCCTGCTCCCTGGCAGGGTGGCAGCGGGCATTAACCACTGCGGTGCTGTGCCACGGCTGACCCCAAAGAGGGAAAACCCAACTTTCCTTCTCCGTCTGTGCTTGTCCAACTGCTTCTCAATCCTCACCCCAGCGCTCAGGAGTCAGCTGAAAACTCAACCCCCTTCCTTAAACCCAGGGGTGTTGGGGCTCTTTCAGAATCCCCACACATTAAAATCTGCTTTTAAGCCATAATTAGTCATTATGGCACCGTAGCAAAACCCAGCATCCCTTTTAACATCACTCAGAGAAGCTGTGGCTGCCCCATCCCTGGAAGTGTCCAAGGCCAGGTTGGACAGGGTTTGGAGAAACCTGGGACAGTGGAAGGTGTCCTGCCCATGGCAGGGGGCTGGAATGGGATGGGCTTTAAGGTCCCTTCCAACCCAACCCATTCTATGATTTTGTGATGATTCTATGATTTGAAGTGTTGCCGAATGTGTGTTTGTGGAAGTCCCTTCACACCAAGGTTTTTTCAAGGTGTCCTGTGAAGCCACCCCCCACCATGGACCCGATGGAAGAAGCAGCAAATCCTCCATCACCCCCATCCTGAATCAGCACTGACCGCCAGGGATGGTACAAAACTCACAAAGGAGGATCAGGGCTTTAATGTGGGCCACAGAAAGTCCCTGCTTTCACCCCAAAAACCACACCACAGCAGACACGCTGTGCCCAGCCAGCCCTTTGCCCTCAGTGAACACTCCCTCCTCCCACCTGGACACAGGATCCCACAGGTACTCTGATCCCTTTTGGTCCCCTTTGTACCCCTTGGCCACAAATGGAATAAACCCCAGTTCTCGATTTATCACTTCTTCCACTTTTTAACTATTCAAACAACTTCAGGAGAAATCACAGTTCTTCAGCTGCCACCACCCCGCCAGATCATTATTTGTAATTACCACCCTGACCTAAAAAAAAGCATCAGAAATCCACATACCTGTTTGGTATTTTCTCTCCAGTATAAAGATGGGTGTATCGAATCCCAGAAATATCTGTCTTCTTTTGAAATAAATGAAGGAGCTGGGTAGTTAGTTATAAAATATTAAAAAAAAAAGGTTTGAAAATAATATTCCTGGTAAGATGTGATGGGGATAAGTTAGGAATTTTTTTCTTTAGGTGAGATCTGGCTTAGTAAATTAAAAAAAAAAGAAAATTAAAAAGGGGGAAGAAAATGGATCTCATCCATCAACGGAACAGCTCCAGCCTGTCATCCCTTCTCAGTTTTGGGGCTGCTGCTGCTGGGTTACAGCAGGATGGCAGCCCTGCAACCCATCCTAGGACAGATCATCCCCAAAGCAAAGGAGAAAGAGAGGGAGCAGAAGGAGAAGGGAGAAGGAGAGAAGGGAGAAGAAGAGGAAGAAGAAGCAGAAAGAGAAGAGGGAAGACCGCTAAGGAGACATGACAGGGAGGGAATGGCTCGGGTTTCAGGGAGGCAGGCAGGGACACATCCTTAAAGTGGGTGCTGGCAGAGCCTGGGTTACGCCTCGAAGGGAAGGAAGAAGCTTTTTCAGAGGATTTGGGCTTTTCAGCTCCTTCCCACCTCCCTCCTCGGCTGTCTGAGTGCCCACCTGGAGAGGAAGTCAGCAATAACCACCTGGCTGGAAACACTTCTGTCGGTGCCTGAGCCAGCGCTGGGATGCAGCAGGAGGGGATGGTTCTGACCTCCTTCCCTGCCTGGGGGCCTTGGAGACCCATTCCTTGGGCAAACCATGGTCTTCCCTGCCTGTTCCTAGGCAAGAAATTACCTTTAGAGATCCCTTTTTACAGGGTTTTTCCTGTCTGACCATCCAAGGCATTTCTGCTGAGGACATTAGAGGGACCTGACCTATCCTTGGGCTCTCAGCCTGTGGTGAGGGATGTCCTTTGGCTGGAAACCTTTCCCATCCACCTCCATCACCTTCTGCTGTACACATTCATGTTGTCTCCTTCTGTTCCTGAACCAGGGCAACTCTTTATGTTAAAAAGAATTGTGTATATTTAATAATGTTTAGCTATTACAGCCTTTTAACCATTCTAACCATCGTTGCAAGTAAAAGCCAGATAATGTGAGACTCTTGTGTCTCAGCAGCCTTGAAGAGCACAGAAAAGGAACCTCCAAACATGCTGGGTTTCCCAGCCTTATGAATTCTTAAGTTCCCCAGCAATTTCAGGAGCCTGATGTGCTTTTGGCTTTGAACAAGTTGATTTTATGAGCCACAGGATTCCTGCCCTCGTTCTCACAGGAGACAGAATTTGCCTTGTGGCTCTTGCTGCTGGATTTTTCACTTGCTCCTATGCAAAGCCCAGACCTCTAAATGCCCTAAAAGGTCTGGGTTTTGTATTTTAACTCTGCACAAAGCCAGGCCTGGCTACACCTCTCGTCAACTGCTTCTGCTGTTCCTTTCTTGCAGGGATTTAGTAATTAGCAATTAGGCACTTTTGTTTCCCAGCAGCAGCAAGGTTCTAATTAACCAGATCATGAGCGCAAGTTTCAAAGGTGCCTTTTAAGTCTGTTTTGCCTAAACTTTGACAAATTCTCTGCTGTCCTGGCTGTCTGCCAGGGCCCATGGACTGGGAATCATCAGCTCCAGCATCAATCCACAGCCAGGTTTTGCAGTTCAGGAGCATAACGTGGACATGCAGGGATAAGATGCTCTCCACCCTGTCCAGGATTTCTCTGGGCAGTGGGGCAGCATCCCAGCCTTTTTCCATGTCTACATCGTTCCTGTGTGTGCTTGGAGTGGCTTGGCAGTATCAGGCGAGGGGATTACGCTGCTTTGAGGAAAAGAAAACACAGCCAGCCTTATTCAAGGAGCAGCCACAACGTAAGAAAGGCTAATTATAAAATTCCACAGGACAGCAAGGCTGTTCTCTTGTGTGCCAGGACAAAAAAAAAAGAAGCTCTTTTTGTGCTTCCTGATGGTCCTGCTGCCTAGTCAGGCAGGGACTCTCTGGGACACTCCAGAGATGCTCACAGGAGAGAAGCTTCTGGAGGGGTCAGGGCCATCCCCACATCTACTCAGCATCTGCCACAGCTTCCTGTGGCAGTGGGTGGCATCCCCAGCAGACCTCTTTTCTGGCAGCAGTTGGGCCATGGGTAGAAACTGGGGAAAACAAGTGGCTCATGAAACTGCAGAAAATACAAGGCCTCCAGGAAAAAAAAAAAAAAAAAAAAAAAAAAAAAAAAAAAAAAAAAAAAAAAAAAAAAAAAAACCAAAAAAAAAAAAACCAA
>VZSE01003401.1:0-43677 GCA_013398275.1 Promerops cafer | reverse complement strand
GGACACCCTCCGGCAGCCGTGGGGCCCGGGGGTGTCCGCGGTACCGGGGGGCCGGTGGGAGCCAGCAGGCGGCTGCGGTGGGTGGCGGGTGCTGCCCGGGGCTCCAGGGCCGGGGGGAGCTCCATGAGGGGCGGGCGGTCCCCGCCGGGCCGGCCCCGAGCCACCGGCTCCTCAGGCGGGAGCCGGCTTGAGCGTTCCGGAGCTCCAGGAGCTCCTGCCGCCAGCCGAAGCCGTTGGGGAGCTGGAGGAGCCCTCCAGATTGTGCCAGGTTCTCACCTCACAAATCAGTGATTTACCCGCAAATAAATAACCTGCCTGGGTGCCCAGAAGAACCCGGGAGCGGTCGGGTTGGACGCAAAGTGTGGTGAGAGCCCGTGTCCAGGTGGGATCCTCTGTCTGGGTATACCTGCCCTCCTCTCGCTGCCTCAGTTTTTCTATTCACCCGTGCCTGAAACCAGCCCTCGGCTTAACTGACAGGCAAACGCTTTGTTCAGCCTCACTTGCCGTCTCTATTTTCCCCCTCGGAGGGGAACTCGCTTAAAAGCTTGTTTTGAATGGAAGCAGTCCAGGTTTGGAGCAGCCAGGTTTATTTCTTCTGTTGTTTTGGCTGTCAACCCAGCCACCTTGTGCCGTGAGGATCAGCCGAGGCTGGGAGAGGGCAGGACTGGGATGGATCTGCGTGCTTGGGGTTATTACTGTGACCCTTCTCTACTGCCGAGCTCTGTTCTTTCTCTTTGGTTGGTTCTAATTGGTGCTGGGTGCTTGTGTAAGGAAAAGTGTGTTTGGGTATGAATTACCTGGCAACAGCTTCCAACCCTGTTGCATCGGGTTTTGCTGTGCCCAGAAGTGCAGCTCAGCTGGTGTGGGGGCCTGTGGGGGCCCTATTTGGGGTCGGGAGAGGGCTCAGAGCACCTGTGATGCTGCTCGAGTCGTGCCCCCTGCACAGGGTCACATCTTACTGCAGCCCTGTGGCCTCCCTGTGCTTTATGTGCTCCCCTAATCCCTGTGTAATCTCTTCCCATGGGATCTTTGTTGCCTTCCCAGTCCTGTCTCTCAAAGTGGTGTGATGCTTGATGCTCCCTCCTGGGCACTCTCTTTTCTGAACAACCTGCTGAAAAGTCTCTATTTTACCAATCTGGTGATTTTTATTTTTAATTCAGCCCAGCTCAAGAGCCCCCAAGGCTCTTTTTCTTTTCCAGGTACAAGCTCACATTTCGTGAAAACTTTTATCAGCGCTGGCAATTCCAGTTCAGAAACTTAACAAAAGGAGTTGGCATTTTTAGAAATCATCTCAGACCCATGAATTTTAAGATCCTGCATTTAAAGTGAAAGGCAATTCTGCTTTCTGGAAGTAGAACAGAGAATTAAACACAGCCTTCAAAGGCTTTAATTCCCATTCTCCGGCTTTCTCACCACCATTTGGTGGAGTTTGAGGAGCAGGGAGTGAAGCTGTTGGAAAACACATCTGAAATGCACTCATTTTTTTTTCCTGTCCAAATCCCCAATTAAAGCCATGTGGACAAATGTTTCAGAGGTTGTGCTGGACATAAAGTTCCAACCAAAGAAATCCATACTCAGGCTCTGAGCCCATGTTACCAAATACCTTCAAAGTGAAGGGCATCTGGCTGGAATATTTAAGTCTGCACTTGAATTAGTCAGGGTTCTGTTTTCACAAAGGAACGATGGCCCAGAGGATTTCTGACTGGAGCCATGACTGTTTGGTAAATAAGAGCTTTTAGGGTTGATGTGAATTTCAGCTTTTCAAGGTATTTTTAAAGCTTGAGGCGAAGTGTTCTAGTCCATGGGATTTGAGTAAAGATGTGAGCTGGGATGTGTAACGCATCCCAAACCACGTCCCACTCTTCCCCAAACCCTTTCTGCTGTGGTGTAATGCTGAACACTGTACAAGCAGCTCCAGTATTGAAATTCTCAGCTTTTACTATTTGTGCGCTGCTGAATTCTCAAAGAGAAGTCAGGAACTGCAACTTTAGGCCTTTTCTTTCTCGCTTGCCATAACTCCAGGACTTGTGTAATTCTGGCTTACTGATGCTGTCCCGCATTCCTCGCTTCCCAATCCGTGCAAACAGCTGCTGGCTCCAGCAGCTTTCAGCAAGAACTGGCAGGAGGCTGAAGTACGCCCCTCGCTCCTCCTTTGGAGCAGCAGTCGCAGCGCAGGAAATCTTTTTCCACTCTGATGGGGAAGTGGATGTTGGAGCACGCGACGCTCACGTGCAGCCAGCCCGGGTACCTTCACGTGTGGTCCAGGATTCACAGCATCACTGCCACCCCGGGGTGAGGGACACGCTGTTGTCACCCAGCTGTTACCCCAGCGAGTGTGAGGTGGCATGGGAAGGAGGTGGCTTTTCTGTTGTGGTTTCTGCTTGTTTGCATTTCCTGCTGCTGTTTCAGAAAGGAAGGAAAACGAATCGCTGACTCCCTCCTCACAGCCTCCCTCTTCTCTGCTCTGCGTGTGGCTGCAGATGAGTATTTGGTAACAACTTCAGGGGGGGAAAAAGGTGTTGGTTCTGTATTTGAGGTTCAGAGCACCTACTGCAGGTGGGTGGAACAGAAAATGCCACAGCCTGGCTTTTGCTCTGAGTCAAGCATGGACAATGCTGGTGGTCCTTGAGCTGGAAAAGTGTTGGTGTGAAACCTGCCATAAAAAGAAGTGTCAGAGGCAGGTGTTGGATTTGATACCTTAAGTCTTAATTTGCTGTTTTGAGCAGTGATATAACTGTCCTTGGTGTGTTAGGCGAGAATGGATTACCAGGAAAAGATCATTAGCAGAGACCAGGGTAGGCTCTTGGTGATCTGGAGCGGTTTGTCACCAAGACCAGTTGAGCTGGGGGTGTTGTGTAAAAATCTCAGAGCAGCTCATAAACTAATTTACACCGAATTCCTGGGGAAACTGTTGCCTTCCTCTTATAAATGCAGACGTGTGGGTGTGTCTGTTCTGTGCTCGCTCTCCTTCTCTGTCTTTTTTAAGCTATCAAGCCACACGGGCATGATGGATGGGACGCTCCACGGAGCGTGGGATCTTCCCCCATCCGGCAGGCATGTCATTCTCTGTGCAGATGGCATCCTCCAGTGGAAGCCACCCACTGCTGCTCTGCCTCTTGGGAGACCTGAACTTTTCCATTGGATGGGAAGGAAGCTCAGGGCTCCCTGCTGACTGCTGGGAGTTAAGCGAGCAATCAATGACGTGAGACCTCAGAAGGGGGAAGGCGAATTTATTTTAAAACAAAATGAGTTTCACTCATTCACAGCCATACCCACCTACACACAAGCACCAACGTGGAGATCTGCAAGTGGTTGTCCAGCATTTGGACAGATGTTTGTGCAGATAGTTTGGACAGGATTCCTTGGAATGACACAATGGACAAGGAATGTCAAATATCAGACCTCTGGTGTCTCTCAGTGATCATGTGATGCCTTTGGATCTGCTCTTTTTACATCCCTTGGGGGCTGAGAGTGGTGATCTCTTCTTGTTGGAATTTATTCACTGTCCTTTATGTCTTTGTCTGGTGTCTTTGGGCTCTTACCCTTTCTCTATTCTTCTCCAAATCATCTCTTAAGGGCTTGAGTCTCTGATGCTGATTGTCCCTTGTTTCAAGATGTTCCTTGTTTTCCAGCCTGAGAAGCTGCAAATAGGTGTGCTTTGATCTTGAGGACCTGCTGAATCAGTGCCCTCAGCACAGGTCATGCCCTGTGTTCCTCGTGGTTCTCTTGTACTCCTCCCCATCTGTTTTTTGCTGGGATCATACTCAACTAAAGCGTGTGTACTGTGATTTGCAAACTGTGCATTAAGAGTTGTCTTCTGGCTTTGTTTGCATGTGTAATGCTGCACAGGAGTCCCAGGACTGACCCTGGGCCAAAACTAAGTGGTCAGAAGCCTGAATGGAGCTGATGGTGTAGCCCTGGAGCTCAGATCAGTGTGAGGAGTTTGGGAACCACTTGTGTAACTCAGTCATTTCTGTGAATGAGTGTTCGGCCAGCATTTGGCAGCTCACATTGGGGTGGTCGGTGTAATGCTGCCAGGAGCAGTGGTGAGCATGGGGAAGGGGCAGAATGGCAGCTTGCCATGGCACACTGCTGGCTAGTGAGTGTCTGTCTGAACTCATGCCAGGGCTTGCAGGTCTGCCTGACACAGATCAGCAGTGGCTCAGGGACGGTTTGGTACAGATCTGTGGTGATTCAGGTGGTGTTTGGTGCCACAAACCATAGGAAGCAGATTCTCCCTGAAGAGTGTTTGTCCTCAATTAGCAGAAGTTGCCCACACTGGCAGGGAGTGAGTGCTGGTGCCTCACTCACCCTCAGCCAGAGGGTTTTGAGGCCAGTCTGCTTCTCTGGAGTCTCTTAAATCCAAAGTGAACATCCCCTGTGAAAGTCAGAGCTTGTTTGCCTCTCAGATGGCTTGTGTGATGTGGGTGTGGGGTGGGGGGATTCGGGACATCATTCTCAGCTCCCTGTGCTCTCTGTTTCTTGCTGCAGGTCTCCAGGAGAAAATGGTGTAAGGCCAGCGCGGCTGCCACTTCCAATCGCGGCGTGCCCAGACCTCAGGGAGGAACATGGCAGCAGCTCAGGGAGCGGGAAGCGGTTCAGCCGGGCCGTCCGGCCCGCCCGGTTCTGCCCCGGGGCACAGCAGCGGCTCCACGGCAGTGGCGGTGTGGGAATGGCAGGATGAATTTGGCAGGTGGAGGCCGTACCGAGGCAACGTCTGCAGCTACATTGAGCAGGTTATCCAGGCCTCTCAGCAGAAGGGCCGGCGCTCAGGGTCGGGGCTGGTCAGCAGCATCCCTTTGGGACACGCGGATCCCGCCTTGGCTCCCTATGTCATCGACATTCCAAGCTTGACACAATTCCGGCAGGACACAGGTAAGGGAGCTTCCCCACCATTTCTGCTGGTGTGCTTGGGGACAAGCAGGGCCTTGTTCTGTAAGAGCCCTGCAAAGCTCTGCTGTTTGCTACCATGCTGGGCAGCTCTGTGAACACATCTGCTGCTCTCCTGATGCTGTGTGCTGTCCAGTGTGGAAATATCTGTGGAGATGGGTGCAGGCAGATAGCCATGATCTCTTCAGGAGCATCAGCATGGGAGTCCTGGAGCTCCCAGCCTGTGAGCCAGAGCTCTCAGAGCTGGAAACTTCCCCCCGCCCCGCCTCCAATCCATTCAAGATCACTTGCGTAAAAAAGGCCTTTTTACGATTCCAGCCCTCCTGCTTGAATCCCTTGCTCCCTCTGGAGCTGGAGTGCCAGCTGCTTTACCTTGGCATGCAGCCCTGCTCAAGCTGCTTGCGAGTGCCTGCGGCCCCCGCACGACACCAAAACGCTGCAGCAGAATATTCCCTCCACTTGTGCTGGGCGAGCCTGGCTTGCTTCCTCCCTGGGAGAAAGGGCAGGATGGGCTCAGTAGCAGAATTGAGACCTGATTTTCATTCTCCTCTCTCCTGGGGTCACTGGGAATAGCAGCTCAGAATTTGCAGAGATGACTCCTGTCCTTTTTTTGCTCCAGATGTGCTGAGCAGCTGGAGCTTAGAAAAGGGGCAAGGATGGAATGCATGCACTTCATCCCTGGAAAATCCAGGGAGATCGCAAATTACACACCCTAGATGAATGGCTGCTTTGGAAAATTTTCCATCCATCAGTTTCCCCTTTGTCAATGTCTCTCCCATCACTCCAGGACGCAGTTGAGCAGCATCCCAAACTTTAGAGAGGGGCATGTGCTGGTTTCTTGCCAGTTGAAACAGTAACTGAGCAATATTTTGAATCAACTGCATGATCAGCCAATTCCGGCAGGAAAGGGAAGTGGTTGGAGCAAATGTGAGTGGTTATCACAGCTGCATCCGTGTTTTTATTCTGACTTGGTGACCTTAGGCTGAGTTTGTCTAGTGGTGTCCTGGGTGAGGTGAGGAGCTTTCTAAGCTAGATGCCTTAGCAGGTGTGCTCAGCTTGGCCTGTTCAAACATCTGGAAGGCCAGCTGAGGCTGTGGCTTTGAGTGGTACAGCATGGACCACCAGAGCTGGCACCAGCAGCTGTTTCTTTCCCGATTTTTTCATGCCAAACTCGTGAAGGAGCCTTCCAGCCTCTGTCCCTTTCAGCCAGTGCTCCAACCTGTGGACAGCAGTCCTAAGCTGTCTGGTGAAGGTGAGCAGAGCCTGTGGGAGGGTGAAACGTGTCCCAGTGTGAATGGGATGTTCTTTTCCACAAGTGCAGCTCTCTGTCCTTAGAGGGTTTTTATCTCTTCAGACCCTTGTGAAAGATCTCAAAACACCCAGTGAATATTGTCCATTGCAGGGTGGTTTGAAGCTGTTCATCTGTGGGGGACAGTCCAGTTCAATACTGGAAATTATGTTGGCTGGTATGATCTCATCTTTCTGTGGTCTAGATCTGAGTTTGAGTTGTTAATAACAAAAAAGCTGATTCTGCTCCACAGCTCTCCTGCAGTGTTTCCCATTGATCCAAAGAGATGCTGATCAGAGTGGCCAGTGCTGTGAACCTTCCTCCAAAAATACCTGTGTGCTCTGCAACGTGACTGTTGGAAAAGCTCTCATATCCCCTTTCCATGGCCCAGTTCTAAGCAAAGCTTTTTCCTCTCTGCAAGCCTCTGCCTTAAACGTGAACCTTTCTGAGCGAGCTGCCAGCTGAACTTTGTCATGTGCTGGAGAAAAGAATCTCTGCAGGAAACATCCCCATGAAAAATCTTTAAACAGTGCAAAAAAATAGGCTGTTGTATTCTGCTCATTAGCTATTAGACAGATAAATAGGCTCTTCAAAGGAAGCCAGGGAGAATAACAGGAAGCCAGTGTTAATGGGAGCAGCGTCCCCAGCAGCAGGGAATGACAGCTGTGCGGGGGGATCTTGTGGGCAGGATTAGCTGTGGGCTTCAGCTGCTGCTCAAGGCAGATTAGCTGGGAGTGAGTGCAGGGGAGCAGCAGGAGTTGTCCTCTCACCACAGCTGTTTGCCCACCCCGGAGAGGAATGCCAGTTTCCCTGCCAGCCCGGGGGAAGGGAGATGTTTTCCAAGTGCATGGCCTTGGTCTTGATGTTGACTCCTAAAAAATCCTCTTTCTGCTGCTGTTTGAGGGTGTTAAAAACATAAGTTGCTTTCAAGTCCTGCAGTCCTCTTTGTGCTGCTTTTAGATTTCGTACTGCCAATAGAGCAGGGGAAGCCTTGCTAATCTCCTGAGATGTGTCCCACTGGACACCTTGCCTTACCTGTGGTAGTCCCCTTTCTCTGGGAGCAGGTTCCCTGCACTCATTTCTAAATGTCATGCATGCCTCACCATCTCATTCCCAGTCCAGTCCCATCCCTAGTCCTCCTCCTGCTCAGGGGTTCGTTCCTGAGCTTATCCACCTTTTGAGGCTGTGGGTTTATGTTTCTGAAACTGGGCAAGACTTGCTGAATAGGAGCAGTCATTGCTAGAGTTTGCTTTTGGCTGTTTATTCTGCTTTTCCACTAAGACATCAATTCCAGGCTGGGAAGGTCATCTTGGTTCTGCTGATACTTTCTGCCAGAGGAAGGTCTGATCCCACAGGAATCCTGAGCTCCATGGTTGAGCTATTGGGGAGGTTGTTGTGTTTGACTGGCTGCTAGTAGTGTTTTAAGTGTGCTGATGAGATGTTGTTTGTTGGCTGGTGTCACTGGAGAGTCCTGCTCTGCAATAAGCAGGATGCTTGGTGCTGCTCTGGAGCAGAAACACAAGTCCTGGCATTCCTTGGTCTGGCACATTCTGCCTTTGAGAGAGCCTTAGCCTTTGTGTCAGCTCTGGAGCTTCAGCAGTGCTGAGATAAGGAAACACAGTTTTCACAACTATTGGGTACAATATCAGCAGCATCATCCTCATGCCAGCATGCAGGCAGGCAGAGCTTGAACGCAGCAGCAGTTGGATTCTGGCAGTGTGGAATCCCACGTGGGCTGTCCTCCCTCTTCCTTGGGATGTGCTTGTTAGGTGTGAAGCTTGCCTGGATTGCCTGTGCCCCGCAGAGTCTCCAGTGATACCCTGGGGCAGTTCTCCTCAGGCTTTAGGTGTGGGTACTTGTAAACATGCCAGTTTTCACCTGGGGTCCTGGAGCATAGTGCCATAACTCTCATGACCTCTTTAGAGGCTTTATTTAATTTTTTTTCTCTTGGTGCTCTTCTTTGAACTCCTCCTCTGTTGTAACAACTCGCTGCGCCCCTGTTCACCTTCACCTTCCTAGATCCCCAGACTTGCTTTCCCTGCAGCTTTTCCTACTCCTCTTTCTCTGTGTGGAATGCTGCTGAGGGTTTTTCTGGCAGCAGCAGTTTTGACCCTGCTGCAAGAACCCATTTTTCAGAGCTTCTGTCTTGTTGGGTGGCTTCCTTCCCTCTCATTAGGCTGCTGTTTTTTTGAAGTAAGGGATAAAGTACCCAGGAGTGAAGTCATCCTGGAAAGCCAGGCTTCCAGGGGGTTCGAGCTCCAGCTGTCACTGTCGAGCGGCCTTGCAAGAGTAGTGTGTCTCCTTCCATTTCTCTCCCTTTGTCTGAGCAGCTGCTCTCTCCAGTTTCCAAGTTACTTCATTGTCTTCCCCTCTCTAGTCTTGCTCTCTCTCCCAGCAGTCAGGAGCCTGCAGAAGTTTGCCCTTCTCCAAAGTCCTTGCCCCTTGTGGGACTTCACCCACTCTCCCAAGACCAAAATTGCCCCAACCCTTGTGTAACAAAGTGGGCGTTCAGCCCCTTAAGTGCTCCTACAAAGCACTTGCCGATGGTGTCTTGTCTCTATAGTTACTCTGTTGTCAAGGCTGTGGGAGTTGTTTTTTTTTTAACCAGATCTGTGCCTCAGCCTGATTTTTTTTTTTCTTTTTCCTTTTTTTCCTTTTAACGTCAGGGAGGCATATGTGATCACTGTGCCTTTTGCTTGGGTGTGTCTGCGTCTGCATCCTCTCTCCTTCCCTCCTTTCCCACCCTTCCTCCTTGTAGCTTTTGAACCTGCTGCCAGCCCACAATCAGATTTGGCAGAGGGACAGGGATCTCAGGGATGTTGCGTTTTTCTAAGCTTCGTGAGCAAACCCGGCCCTGTTGGGAAGAGAAGGTCTTTTAGTGCCCCTCTTGAGGGAGAATGAGAAAGGCCACCCCCATGTAGGCAGCACGGATCTGTGCAGAAACAAATCCCCGGGACAACGTCCCTCTTAGTTCTCTGCTCACTAAATTGTTGTATTTATTCTCCCCTCCTCTCCCACACAGGGACGATGCGGGCTGTCCGCAGGCACGTCTTCCCAGGGGACTCAGCTGCCGGGCAGGGCATCGTCTGGGAGTGGCAGAACGACGAGGGCGGGTGGTCCCCGTACGAGATGAACGTCTGCGTGTTCCTGGAGCAAGCCCGTGCCACGAACCACCAGCGAGTGGATCTCGGGCCCTTGGGCTACAACTATGAAGTTGACTTTGTGGCTCAAGTCCAGACCAACAAGACCACGAGGTTCCGCCGCAGTGTTCAGAGGCGTTTGGACGCCCCGTACCCGGTGACAACCTCCACCACACCCCTTCACACAGGGGTGGGATGTTCTTGCCAGCAGTGCTGGCCAAACAGTGGGACTGGTCCCATCACCACACGCTACCGTCACTCCATGACAAACTTTCCCAACTCTTCCACTACTCATCAGGTTCCCGGGAGGACAGCGTCAGTAAGTTCTTCCAACGTCGGCTTCGTGCCCTATAACAAACCCACTTTGACTGGAGCAAGGTCAACACCAAGACTCAATGCACAGAACACCTTGGTTTTGGCTCAGACTGGGAGCCTCAGTGCAGCACTGGCAGCATCTAATGGAGTCAGGTACAGATCCTAATTCACCTTTAAATACCATATGTGTCCAAGGGATCTGCTGTGCTCAGGTCTGCATTATCTAGGAGCCTCTCTGTCCCAGAGGACTTTACAATAGAGAGAAGTTTGTGCCTGTATATCCAGTACAGCAGATGAAAAGACTTCCCCTCTGCTTTCTACCTCTTCTGTTCCCATTTGAAATATAGTCCCTGTCTACCAGTCTCCCTGAACGACAGGGCAGTTCACTCAGGTTGAGATTCTGAAGGTTTGAGAAAATTAATAGTGAGCAGTAGTATTGTGGGTTAGGTTAAAAAGCAACTTTCAGGGGGACTCAGTGAAGGAAAAGGGGACTTGTGAACACACTTATTTAATTCAAATTAGGCAGTAGAGTGGAACACTGCTCTGTGTTCTAAGCTCTTCCCCTGCAAGGAGGGACCACAGGACTCACTGCGTATGGCTGAGACCTCATGAACTCTCTGTCAAAATCAGGTGTTCAGGCTGTTTTTCAGGCTAAGGGTGATGAAGAGCAGAGGTGCCACTGGATCAGTTTTCACTGTGGCTCTTCTCCGATGGGGCTGGAACCAGTGTGCATCTCTCAGGCCAGGATTTCAGCTCCCATCAGCTGGAGCCAAAGGAGGGCTGTGTTTGCACCTTACTGGTGGGGGAGGAAGAGCTTCACTTCTCTTCAGGCCTTTTGGTTGCTGCCAGCTCAGTGAGAAACAGAGGCTTGTGGTCCGACAGCCCGGCTCCTCTCCGTGGCATGGGCTGCTGGGGCAAGCCACAGTTGGTTATTCCACTTTCAGGATCTTAACTCTTCCTGTGCTCAAGCCCTTGCTGGCAGAGGTGTGTGTGGCCTGTCTGTGGCAGTGCTGGCACCGAGTGTGACCCAGCAAGGGCTGGCTGACTGCTCCCTCTGTTTGTGAATGGCTGGAAGTGGCAGAGCCTTACACTCACTTCACTGGGAGTAATCCAGCTGTTGAACTCCTGAGAAACTGCAGGGGAACTTGCCAGGGCTGACTTACCTGTCCAAGTAAGTACAGAGATAAGAGATCTAGCAGAGTGTTGGAAGCACATTCTGCTAATTGCACGAGGCGCAGGGGTTTGAGGTTTGTTTTGAATCTCATTTGTGTTTTAAACAAGGCGGTGAATCTTAAGACATTTTTCTTAGTGTCATGTCGGGACTTTCCCTCTTCAGGGTCATCCAAGTGAAATGACTTCTCACATCCTGTTCTTCTTTCTCACGGTCTTTTTTTTGGTGCTTTTTTTCCACCTGGTGATTTTTTGTGTTGCTTTAAGCATCCACAGTGCTTCTCTGTTCCAGTCACCTTCGAGTAGGGCTGAAAATCAGACCTCAGCACTGCCTGCAGGAGCCCCCAGTAAGGCTCTTGCTGTCTCCTGAAGAAGCTGCCAAATTCCCCCTCTCGCAGGAGTTGCTGGTGGGTGCATGGGGCCACTGGGCTGCCTGGAGCCCCCATTCTTCCCCAAAGGATTTGCAAAGTGACTCAGGGTGGGGAGTTTGAAAAGGAAGAGCCAAATGCTGCAGCAGTTGCCCCACAAGCCTGTCTGGAGCCAACCGGGGTCTGGGTACGTTGTGTGCTATTGGTGGGGGGACAGGCTGTCCTGAAAGGAGGGAGGATGGGAGAGAGATGCTTGGAGGGGGTTGCCACGGGCTCCTGACCATGAACTGAGCCCATGGCCCAGGCAATTCTGACTGGGAGGAGAGGGATGGCCAGGAGGAAGCCAGGAGGTGCTCATGGCTGGTTGCCATGGCTGGTTGAGGTCGAGCTGTTTGAACCTGCTTTGCAGCTCAGCTGTTTATGTTGTGGAGGGGGTGAGGTGGCTGGTGTCCTAGCAATCATCCCAAGCCAGGCCAGCCTTTCTGGGGGATGCCAAGGGATTGTACAGTTAAATCTGTGCTGGGGACAGCAGGACATGCCACACAGAGCAGGTGGCAGCTCTTTGGATACCTGGGAGTGTGTGAGTGCTGTCAGACTTGTGTAAAACCCACACCCCCAGTGAGCCCCACTCCCCTGGCTGCCAGCTGTGTGTTCCCTTGGGGTGTGATCTCCAGTCCTTTGGGATTAGTTGTGCCAGGGTCACTCTTCTTTATCCCTGCCACAACGAGTGCACGCAGGGTGGCAATCTCTGTCTTCCAGCAGCGTGCCCTATGTGAAAGGGACTTTTTCATCCCCAGCTGACAGCTCAGGATGGCTTTTCCCCATCAGCCCTGTGCTGGGGTTGAGTCGGAAATGCCACTGGGTGGGTGTAATTGCTCCTGGCTGGAGTTACAGTCTCAGGCTCATGAAACCCATGTTCCAGCAGAAAATCCTTTAATTTCTGTGAATTAGGGGAAACCTGAGTAGCAAACTCTAACAATGTGTTTCATTTAATTCCTAAGCCTAGAGCATTCCTGGGTTATTTTATCCACTAGGTTCCCTGTCTTTCCCCCTCGGACATAGTATGGTGGTTAGTTCCCCTTCCCTTGCAGTCAATGCCCCACATCACCCAACAGTCTTAACCATTTTGGCTAATTATCCTGCATTAATTATCCTGCCACAGGTTTCTGGCTGTGTTATCTTAGCTGTGGTGTGTAATTCCTGTGCTGGCCCGTGCTCAGAGACCCAAGGGAAGGGAGCACTGGGCCACAGTGGATCCTCTGGTGTCTGCTAAAGGTTGTGTTGTGTTCACCCCACAAGCTTTGGCTCCAAAGCAGCCCTGAAGATTTCTTGCTTTTACAAAACTGCTGATCTCCACAAAACTTGCAGAAGTGGCTGAGCTGCAACTGGCAGAAGGGCTCAAAAACTCATTCGGAGAGACTGAAAGGCAGTGCAGTTGTTTACACCCAGTTTCTTTAGGAAACACAGCTAAAAATGGCAGCACCTCTCTCCTGCTGGGCTGAGAATGAGGTGCAGTTCATCCTGGAAAGCTGCCTGACTCCCTGTGTGGCTGTGACAGTTATTTCTAGCAGGTAGGCAGGCAGGGGTAGCCCCCAGAAGAGGCATGCCCAGGCTGCTGTGCCACTGAGGGTGATTAAATGTATTTCCTGCTTGCTGGAGGGCGGGTGCTGGTGTGAGAGCAGGCGGAGCTCCAGCACTGCCAAATACTCTTTTAGTTTCCTCCTGCTCTCTAGAGGGTCAAAGCCACTGGAAAACCCAGAGAGGAGTGCCAAGGCTTAACTAGATGCTAATATCCTTGGCTGTGCTGCTAATGAATTACATACATGTGGGCAAGTTACTTTGCTTCTTGGTGCATTAGTTTCCTCTCGTGGATTAAACACAGTTAATGAATCTGGCCTTTCTCATGGACAGTGCTGGAATCTGCACATGGAGTGTGCCATGGCCAGGGTTGTGTCCTTATCTCACTGTTAACCAGGATCCCAGCCACCTCCTGGCAAATCCTTCCCACCCCACATGGGAAAGCATCAATTCCCTAGGGCAAGAGCTCCCCTGTTCCCTGCACTGTGCTGTCTAATTACAGAGTAAGGCACTCCTGAAGCACAGTAAGGAGTGCCCTGCTTGTAATATGAGTGAGTAAAGCTGCAGGAAGCAATCTTCTGAGAGATATTAATTAGTGTCCCAGCCAGGCAAATCCCTACAGTAGCTCTGCAGACTTCTCTGAGCTTATGTGGCTTTGGCTGCTGGTCTGGGTTGTGCCTACAAATAAGGCAGGCAGGTCATGGGGGCAGGATTTTGTATAAAATCAGGGGGAATGGGGGTCTTGGGAGTTGGAAAAGGATGCTGACAGAATTGGGGTGTTCTTAAGAAAGGTCTGGTGCTACACCCCAAATCCCCCATGGGGAACAACACACAGTCAGTGCTTTGTAGGATCAGGAAGGACCCTAACCAGGGCCTTTCCTTTTTTCTCTCCACCTTTGTATCCTTCAGCTTTGTCCATAGGCATTCCCATGAGCTCCTTGGGTGGTGAGGAGCTCTCCTGGTGCTGGTTCCACTGTGCCCACTGTGATTTGTCCTGCAGCCCTTTTAGCCAGCATGGTGCTACCACCAGGTGGGGTCATTAATGTTCCCTGACACTTAGTGAGCCCTGGGAAGGGGCTTGGAGCTTGTGTTGTGGTGGCACTTAGTGTGAAGCTGGGCTGGATGCTGCCCTGATCTGTGAGGAGAAGTGTTGGCTGTTGCCCAGAAGGCCACAAAGATGCCATGATACAGAGATCTGTGGGCTGCTGGTTGTGTGCAGGGGAGAGGAAGGAAGAAAGGGCCATATCAGATGGAGAGGGTGAGTTCCTACAGGCTTCCCAATTCTACTCCATTGGAATATTGTGCATGAGTGGCTCAGGTGGTGACTCCAGCCTGGCCACCTAGTGTTTGAAGTGGCAGCAGCCTTGGATTCCAAGCTGTTGACACAGTTCCTTGCTGGACTTGTGCTTTGCTGTCTCACTGGTGTTGCAGATTCTTGAAATTCTGGAGAAGCGAGTGGGTTTGTCATGCTGAAATCTCAGTCTGCCCTGTAGCAGACTGCCTGGGAACCAGTGGTGGGAAATCTTACCAGGATCTTCTTGCTGAATCTCTGAGGACGTTGTCTTATTTTGCATCCTTTTATTCACAACCTGGTGATCCCTGTTACACCTAGGAACATGCAGCACACAGAGCAGTGGGAGGGCAGGAGCTGCAGCGAACGGCAGGACAAAATTGGACCAGGGAGGAGGAACTGATACCAGGACACATTCAGAGAATTCAGGCGTTGACTTTCAGGTGTTGCAAGCACCTGCAAGAATGCTTGGCCAGGAGTCAAAGGCACTGCCTGGTAAGAAATCTCTGTGGGCAGCAGGAGCAGCTCCTTCTTGTCTCTCCACACTACAGTGCTTGCTCTTGCACTCATGCTACCCAGATTTCCCTTGCCCAAAACATCATTTTTTCTCCTAACCGAGCTGTTTTCAATAAATGAGCAGGACCTCTCCCCAGAAGCCAGCACTGGTTTGGCAATGCTAGAATATCTTGAGCTTGTGCTGTTCCATTATTGGATGCACAGTCCACATTACACTACAATAGCAATATTCCTCCTTGTTACCTCATCCCCTTCCTGCCCCCAAACCCCCACGTCAGACCCAGGGTAGGCTCTGAGTAGCATTTCCTCACCTTTTTTGCAAGGCAGCACTTCCTCCCACGCACTGTGGCTGCAGACCTGCCCAGGCAGTGTTGTGGTAGCTCAGAGCAGTGTGGATTTCCTTGATTTCATCAGCCTTTGGGCTTTCTGCAGTTGTAACAGAACTCAGGGAGCGTGGCAGCCCTGCTCCCACGGTGCAGAGTGGATGGTTCAGCATGTCCCACAGCACTGTTAGCTGAGATACTGCTAATGAATTGTGTGTATTTAGTGAAATAAGAAGTATTTGGTTTCTCCATCATCACATCAGTTGGCTCAAAGCCTCCAGCAGCCAAAGCTGACACACTTTGCCTTTACACCACGAGTGCAGCTGATCAGTGACTGTTTCCTGGCTCATGGATGGTAATTTATCTGCAGTGCACTCACAGCTTCCCAAACTTGATTGCTTGCAAATGCATCAAGTGCTTATCTGTTTCTCTCTGCAGATCTCAAGGGCTCTTCTCACTTCTGTTGTGGTTTAACCCAGCAGACAGTTAATCACCACACAGCCCCTCAACTCACTCCATCCTCCCCCAGGGGAATAGGGGAGAGAATTGGAAGAAAAAAAGTAAAAACTGTGGATTAAAATAAAGACAGTTTAACCGGACAGAGAAGGGAAGGAAAATAATAATGCTGATGATAATTGAAACGTAGAAAACTAGTGATGCACTAAGCAGTTGCTCACACCCACTGACCAATGCCCAGCCATTCCCAAGCAGCAGCCCCCAGTCAGTTTTCCCCCTGGTTTTGCTACTGATCATGGCATCCTGTGGTCTGGAATATGCCTTGGGTTACTTGGGGTCAGGTGTCCCAGCTGTGTCCCCTCCCAGCTTCTTGTGCCCCCCAGCCTCCTCACTGCTGGGGTGGGGTGAGGAGCAGAAAAGGCCTCACTTAGTGTAAACACTGCTCAGCAACAACTAAAACATCCCTGTGTTATCAGCATTATTCTCATCCTAAATCCAAAACACCACACTGTACCAGCTACTAGGAAGGAAATTAACTCCATCCCAGCTGAAACCAGGACAACTTCATACAAGTTCTAACGCATGGATGACTTGGATTTGAGTCTCACAGTTAGGAAAGAAGAGTGAGGGATTTCTCTGCCATCTTTTCAAAGCATGGTTACCAGTGATCCCCTTCCCAGGGCAGCTCTGGGTTTGCTCTCTCCAGCCTCAGGTGTAATGACCCTGTGCTCCAGCCTGCTGGAAGGACTCCCTGCCCCCACCTGTTTTCCTGGTACGGTGGAAGGTTCAGCTTTGTGCTTTATTTTATTTTTACCTTCCATGGGGAAGTGAAAGTGCCCAAGGTGCTGCTTCATCTCAGGGCATGACAACAAAACACAAACTTCTGTATCAGTCATGGGCTGGGGTGGAGGGGGTGCCCAGGCTTGGTGGTGTCTTCTTGGCTTCTCAGGAGGAAATGGGGGAAGGTCCAGTGTCTCTGATTTTGTGGGAGCAGTTCAGTCAAGTTCCTGGTCCTCAAATATCCTTCATGTCTGCAGCTGGAGAACAAGGAGTCCTGCTCCTTGCCATCTTCTGAAGAGGATCATAAGGGCAGATATGAAGCAAAGGGATGAGATAAAGAAGTAGAGAAATACCCGAGAAAGAGCTGTGACGAAGAGGGTGAATCAGGAAAGAAAGAGAGTCATAAAGACATCTGATTTAGAGCCCTTTGAAATCACAGGGAAGATTTCCTCTGTGTTTGGTGGGTTTGAATTGTAGCCACAACAGTCCGTTGCATCATTTGAAGGCATTGCAAAATGTGGGGCAGCAGAAGGGAAAGCACAGCCTTTGAAAGAGGCAGGAGGGAAACCTCTGTGGTCCAGAGAGCTTTATAAGGGTCTGAGGGTCTGATCTCACTTGGCCAGGCTGCCAGAGCTGCACCAAGTCCTGCGTCCTGCCCGGGGTTCTCCAGGGAGGCCAGCACACTTGTGGGAACTTATTCCAAACTGTGTCAGGTAGGAGAGGGGAGAGGTGGGGTGGAAAACAGCCATGTGTCACTCAAAAACCTTTTCAGCCCTGGTCATTGTCATGGAAACGTGAACAAAGATTTTAGCAAGACTGAAAGGAGGGACCTCTGTGGTACCATTTTGGGCAGGGCAGCTCTTGCATCCCAGCTGGACAAAATAAGGTTTCCCCTAGATAGTGGATGAGATTTGGGCTCTTGACCACCTTAGTCTCTGAATTCCTAAGCAGCTGGCCAGGTTTGTGTAATTTTGGGGAGTCCTTGAAGATTGTTGTCTGAATGCACCATGTATTAACTGCTGCTGAGGTATGTGAGCCTCATCCATTCTAGGCACATGGGCTGAGGCACCTGAGACAAAGTCCAGGGGTGGCTTCTCTGTGCCAGCATTTGGATTTCAAGTGTTCCTGCTCTGCTAATGTGGATCCAGCTTGCTTTCTTCTCTTGACCCCCCCCATCAGCATTGATGCAGCTGCTCCCCTTTCCTCCCTAACTCCTGCTGCCAGCTAGTGGCATAACCCTGGCTGCCCATGTATCCCAAAGTTGAAGTACAGCTGCCAGCACTGCCGAAACAAGTAGGTGAGGAACCTGAAAGGCATGTTTGGTATCCAAATTCTCTTGATTTCCAAATGAAAATGGGGGCCAAGCTCTTCTAGGTCTCCTTCAGCCTTTCCTCCCTCATCCCCACATCCCCCTTGGATGTGTGGCGCAGGTTGGCTGCTCACAGGGAGCTCTGTGGGGGAGTAGCAAGAGCAGGGATGTATCACAGGATACAGGGTCCAGCAGGAGGAATGGCTGAGTTAGGAGATGGGGCTGGAAGCAGCTACATACAGCATAGCTCTAAGCCCCCCCTTGCAGGTAAGTAAATCTAGAAGAGAGCTCTGGCAAGGAGACAGCTCCATAAATACAGCTGCTGGACCTGTGGGAGAAGGGTGCATGGGTGAGGGTCTCAGCTGGGGCTCATCTGAACAACTAATCCCTGTTGGTATATCCAGGGCCCTGGCACTCAGGAGGGAGCAGTGCATTGCTGAGTTGTCTTTGTTTTGTATGTCTCTGATCCTTGCTGTTAAAGTCATCTCTTTTTTTCTCTCCAGTGCCCAGACCCTGCCTGTTAAGATGCCCAAACCCAGCAGGGTGAACCAGGCCCTGGCAGGTAAGAACTCCCCTATGCTTTATTTGCTCAATCCTTAGGATTAGGTGAATAAGAGGTTTGCCTTTCTGTAACACTTACTTTCCATTTTTTACTTTTGCAAAGAGTCAGAAACTTTGCTGGCGTTTAAGGTTTTAGACCCAAAGATTTTCCAGAAAAGCAAAGAGGGCAGATTTGGGGGAGAATGGGATAGACAAACCTTATTAACTGTTTTTCTCATCCTGAGTCTTTCAAAATAAGTGGGATTATTTGAGGCATGGCTATTCATCTTCTTCTGTACATGTGGATGAGCAAGTAGCAAAGGAAAGGGTATGTGACTGAAGCTCAGTTCTAGGTGCTATTTTCTGCTTTCTTTTGAAGTCAAAGGAGGGGAGTGGTGTGAGACTTTGTGTGGTTTTTAATACGATTTTTTTACAATGTAGTTTTATTAAAAAAGCTCGTGTGGTCTTTAGCTTAAAGAGGATTGTGATGCCTTGTCTTGGGAAAGGGGAGACAGAAGTTGAATCAGACATTGTCTCCTGGTGCAGCAGAATACAGGTTTGCTTCTTATGCAAACCTGTGAACACAGTACTAAATATACTGAGGAGAATGTCTGGGAGGGATGAAAGTGCCAGTTTTCAATGCTCCTTTTCAGAGTAGATTTGCCTGTTAAAGTTGAAATGGCATTGCCTTGAAAATGACAATTTGTGCTGTCAGCTTCCTATGGAAGTGTTGCTGTGCCAAAAGCCAGTGGCACCTTTGCTGTGTTTTGGCTCAGCCAGTGCCAAACCAATGACCCTGGTGTGGTGGTACTGGGGGATTTGGGTGCTCTGCCCAGAGCAGAGGTCTCTGTACTGGTACCAGCTGTGCTCTCAAAACTGTATCATTACCTGGTAGAGGAGTGCTAAACATCTGATATCTGATATTTTCTGGAGTTTTCTCTGTTTCAGACACTACAGAGTGTCTGTTAACCCTCTCCTTCCTGTCTCTTGTCCATGCATGGTCTCTTGAGGTTATTAGCTCCTGGGGCACCAAACTTTGCTCCCGAGCCAGCAGAAACAGTTATATTATTGTTTTTCAAGACAATGGTTCCCACCTTATTCCAGAAGAGGTGTTTGGTCTCTTCTTGAGTGCCAGGTTTTACCCTGGCTGAAAAGAGTCCCCAGGATTGATGTTTCCCTTCATCTAACATTGGCACCATCATGAAAAGTGCCTTGCAGGTGTCTGTAGCCAAACTGGCACTGCATGAAGACTAACACAGGTGTCCTCTGGCAGCATGCAACCCATCTGTCTCCTCCTTAGCAAATCACTGTGGAAACAAGGTGTAAAGTCAAGCTCAGACCTTGTCTAGGTGGGTGACCTGAGCAGAACTCCCCTTGCTTCTAACAGCCTTTCATGCCCTGGCTGTTAGCACTGACTGTGTAGTTAGGTACTTAATCACATAAAGGTAAATAAAGCACAGAGCTGAAGAGCCCTGATGAATCCGGGCTGTGTTGATGTTGTTACCTGTGATCTCATTCTTCATGTACAGGAAAAGAATATGTGCAGTTTGTTTATGCCTTGTGGTGTCACTTTTAAATAGAAAAGGCTGCAGGAAGTCCCAATAGAATAAGCCATTTGCCAGTTTAATACAATAAAATGGTTAAATTTGTAATTGGTATCTCTGTTGTTGCAGTCTGGGGGTGTAAAAGAAGGGATAATTGCTCATTTTAATATTCTTTACCTCTCCCTGAAGCAGCCAGCACAAGGCACACGGGGATGTAGGGAAGTGCAGAAACAGCTCCCCGGGGCCAGGGTCTCCTTCAGATCCAGATCTTCACACAACACAGCTCTGGGTGCTGTGCTGCCTGCTGCCAATTTCCCACACCTCAGAGGTGCAAGGGAGGAGGGAAATCTGAATTTGAATCCTCAAAGTCACATAGAAGCAGAGGAAAGATTAATACAAGTTAATTAAGGAGCGGAAGGCAAATAAATCTCTGGGGGTATTTCTGGTGAAAAGCAAGCAATGGAGTTCTGGTAAAAAGGAAAAGTTTTGCTGAAATATTAATTGGCTGGGTCTTTAGGGACACCTTCTTCCCCTCTATGCTCTGTTCTCTGCTTTTAGAACCTCTTCTGGGAAGTGGTATTTTGTTCATAATTAAAATCCTACCGATGGTGTCCAAGTTACTCATTACTCAGGTTATTCTCTAACACAGGCTGGGCTCCTTTTGTTCTTCCAGTCCCCACTGCATGACTGCTTCCTACAACACCAGTGGAGAAGGCTGGGGGGACAATGTTGTGAGGGGGAGAGAAGTCTCAGATGCAAATGCAGGAGGCTTTATTTTGGGAAATGTGTCTTGGTCTCTATCCCCTGGCGTCTCAGTAGCTTTGGCTCTAGTTTGAAGCTGGACAGATACAACCCCTCCATTTCATGGGTGATGCTGAGAAATGCTGCAGGTGCATCTCTTGGGTGCAGAGGGAACTTCTGCTGGCTAAACAGGAGATGAGGAATCCCGTGAGTCTGAATTGGAAGCTGAGTTTTGTTTGTGTGATGGGTGCTTGGGGATTTGAGTGAGGAATTTGTAACACTGTCAGCCCCACATCTTCTGAAAGCACCTCTTGGCATCCCAGAAATCATGAAGCTGACTTTAAAACCATGTTTTGTACAAAAAAAGTATTTTTTTTCTTTGCTTTCTGTTATTTTAATACTTCAAAGTGCATGTGGAAACTTGTCTTTTAAGCTTTTTCTTCAAGTATTTGATCAGTACAGTGAAATGCCAAACAAATAGGTCTAAGCAAACTGTTTAACCACAGTGTTGGTGTTTAAGGATCAGCTGGACTAACATTTCCTGGGAATAATGGAGTTTAGCTGGTGTGCCTTGGGGCTGAGGAGTGGCAAGGTGCTCATATCAAGGCCCTTCTAATACTATATTTAAGATAAAGTCTGAAAAGGAGCTTTTTGTTAAATAAAACTGGGTGTTTCTTGTTTGCATGATTCCAGGAGCTGGGGCGTTTGGGGATGTACTAACCATACTGATTTTGCTGGTTGATACAATTGTACAAATTAGCAATGCTTTTCTGAGATCTCACATTATCTGAAGGTAAGCTCTGCCCTGTACCAGTCTGAGGCCTGTACAAGTCCAGGTCAGTGACCAGCGCTGGTGGCCAGAGGGGCTTGTTGGGCTGGGTGTGAGTGACTGTGTAGCCAACACTCATTACATAATGTCAGGGTGTTTTTCCTGTGCTCAGCTTCTGCACAGGATATTACAAAATGTCCCTTATTTACACAGCAGGCTGAAAAAAAGTTGGTGGATGTTGTCATAGCTCCAGTGAAAATAATTTTACTCCAAGGAGCCTCTAATGTTGTATTTTTAGCCAAATAGGAGGCTTTGAGCAAGAGAAAAAAGGCAGTTCTGCATGTGGTTATTGCACACATAGAATCAGATCAGATCCCAAAGGATTCCTTGCAAGGCTGTCTGTCTCTTCCCTTCTGCAGTCCTTGCAGGGAAGAAACCCAGAGCCCAATGGAAAGTGTGAACATATAAAATAATATTTTTCAAGCTCTGGGACGAGCTAGTGAGCAGCAGGAACTCTCACAGGAACATGTCCAAAGCGGGCTTGGTCCGGGCAAACTTGTCATGTTGCAACTTGTATTCAGGTGAGAACTTATCCAGGTCCAGGGCTACACTTGCTCCTGGCCTAAGTCCACAGATGCCTGGAACAGGTTCTGACTTGAAATTGTTGTGTCTGCACCAGCTGTGAGAATTGGAGACTCAATCTGCAGATGTGATGTGTGTCTGTTTTGTTTTGGCACCTTGTAGGAAAACACACTCCCACCTAGGGCCTGGGTCAAGGATGTCCCTTCCTGGGGACTGCAGTCACCAAACTTGTGGGAGGATTGTTAATGCTGAGATTTCCAGTATTGTATTTGAACTTTAAAGGCAGCATTGCTACTGGGGGTTGACATGAGGCAGCAGAGCAATGTACCAGAACCTTTTTGAATGCTCTCTTGACTTGAATCTGCAGAAGATGATTCACTGCATGTAGCTCCTAAGGCAGCAGAAGGTTAAAAATTGGCCAAGAAAAGGTAATTTCCCACTTACACCTTTTTCTTGACCAATGTAAGATAGGAGAACATTGAGTTGGGGTAATTTTCCTGGTCCCACATTTGCCCTGCCCTTGTATGTCAGTGTGGAGTTGTAGATGGGTATGCAGCTCAAAAAACCAAAAGAAAATTCGTGGAACAACTGATAGGTTTTTTTGTTTGGTTGGTTTTGGTTTTTTTTGTTTTGTGGTGATTCATGATGCTGGCAGGCAGTTTTGGACATGTTATTCCAGGTACAGGGGGGGCTGTGTTATAGAATAGCTGAACTCACCTGAGGTCCTGCTTTTTGCTTGGTCTGAATTTGGTTGCCCTCTGCCACTGAGAGTTTGAAGCCAGTTGTTCAGCCTGAGCTTCTGTTTTCTCTTTTTTTCTGGCTCTGCCTGCTAATGTTAGCAAGACAGTATTGATCTCTTCAGAAGAACACATTAATTTTGCATTTGCCTATCAGACAGCTGTGCGTGGGTGGTGATAATCCCTGTTAGTCTTTGGACTCGCTTTTCAAATGTCAGTCTGTGCCATCAGTGCTATTGCACTGCTTAGAAACAGCTTTTTTAGAGACAACTTTCCTGTTCCTTTTCTGCACCAGTTCTAGGAATAGTATTGTGCAGCCTCGGTGGGGTCAGACGGAGATGATTTCCCCAGCTGTGGTGGGAGGTCTTCCCTGTCTCTCAAGAATATTGTTCCTCCAGCATCTCTAGTCAGAGCTGCTGCTGCTCTTCTTGGAATACGTCTGACTGTTCTCTGCTGGAAGGGGAAAGGACCTGAAAGGTGCAGGGGGCAGCTTTGGTGCTGCTGCTGGGCTTTGGGTCTCAGCTGTACTCATGAAAAAAACAAGTAGCTTTTGTTCTGGGGGCGTTTAAGGTCTTCCTTAAGGCTCCCTGGGAGTAGTGGACTGCTGGCTTTGATGGGTTGAGAGCTTGCAATAGGCTTGTGGCCTTTAGTTAGGACTTAAAGGGAGTTACTTTGGTGGTGAAATTTCTGGATCTGGTGAGCTCTCCTTGGCTGTGCCTGGTGCTGCCAGTAGGGCAAGGGGTGCTAACCCACTCTTTGTATGCTTTGGAGGTCCTCTTCTGCCTCTGCAGCTCCTGGGAGCTGGGAGAACTCTAGATCTCGGGTCTAGATCCCCTTTGAGAGTGATCCATTGCTCTCTGGTTACCTATTTTCATTTGGAAGTGCATTTCACCATCCATTGGGCAGCCTGGTCTTGTGGTCAGCCCAGCTCTTCCAAAAGTTCTTGGGTAACCCTGGGGAAACTCCTTCCTCCATCTCTGTCCCACTCCCTCTCTGGTGAAACCCCTTCTGTCTGTCTTTTGGCCCTTAGATGGGAAAGTTTTAGTAAAAACATTCAACTATGGCTGTGAAGAAAGGAGTTGAACAGCTTCTGGAATATTTGTGCTCAGACCTTAGGAAAAGGAGGCACAAATTGTGGTCAGCACTGTGTAGGAGTAATTCTGCTTGTGGAGCACTGACACAGGCTTTGCATAGGGGATTTGTAGTCACAGTACACACGTTCTTGACTGGTTGCATATTTGAGGCAGAAAATAGTCTTACCACTTGCACACAAAGCTGGTGCTTCCCATCATAACTCGATTTTCAGTCATGTGTGGGCAAGGTGCCTCATTTTTGTCCTGAACAAGTGTGCTCTAGAATCTTCCTTTCCCCATATGACTGAATAGAAGCTTGCAAAAATAAAATGCTTGGAAATCTCAGCTTTGGCCATGGATTTCTGAGCAGGAATGTCTGTAGCATTAGGGTGTGGTTTGCGTGGTCTGCCCTCAGAGGGAGTTTCTGGGGAAATGCTGGCTTTTAGTTTTCTGCTGTTGGTTTGCAACTATAAGCATTTTTTCTTGTTTCTGGAGCTGGCTGTTGCAGGTGGGAGTTTGCTCTTGGGAAAGCAAAAGCAGGTGTTCTCTTGGATGTAAGTGTGAGAGCAGTATGGAACCTTGGAAACGTTGTGATTTGTAACCAGCCTGGATTTCCCAGGCAAACATCATCTTGGATCAGCATGATCAGTCCTGTAGCTTTCTGTGTGCCGATTTTACCTTCAGGGAATGGCTGTCCTTTTTAATGATTCATTAGTTTTATCAAACTGCATCCCATGGATACAGCTGGCTGGGGTGGGGGAGGATGAGGATTGCATTGCTGCTGGGAGTGCGAGGGAAAACTGGAGTGCCAGGGAGGAGAGGTTGTGGGGGGCTGTGTGGGGCAGCTCTGCCCTGGTGTTTGAAGGCAGCTCAGCTGCACTCTGGGGATTGGTTCAGTGTGACACTGTTGAAATGAGTGGCTTTAGGGGGGAGCAGCTGAGCAGGACCTTTAGGGTTGTGGGTGATGCCCTTCATCCTTCAGGGCTGCTTCCAGGGCTCCAGTCAGCAGGAGAACTCTGCACCACAGCAGACTGGGTGCCTGAGGAGCCCTAAAGCCCAAAGATGAAGGTCCTCTTTACACACCAGCACAGAGGGTCACAGACAAGACACATGCCCACATTTCCCTCCCTTAATTTGCTGCCTGGGCTCCTCCCTCTGAAAACCTCCAGATCCTCTCCTTGTGCTGACTCCAACCCCGTTACCTCTCAGACATTTTATGCCCTGAGAACTAAGGGCTTGGGTTTTATTTTATTTTACTTTCTTTTATTTTCTTTGAAAGGTTAAAGTTTTTTTTTTAATGAATGTGTTTCCCCGTTGTTTCCTTCCTGCATGTTGACCTCGTACCCACTGTAGGCATGACAGCTATTCTGATGTCAGCCGCCGGACTGCCCGTGCACCTCACCCGTGTGCCGCAAGCTGCCAGCACCCATAAGGCCACTAAAAAACACAGCTCAGTTAAGGAGGGGAGGAAAGTGTCCAAGAAAGGTAGTTCCTGCTCAAACTCTGATATTTGCTTCCATCTCTTTATCTCTCTGCCCCCCTCTTTTCCTCTTGTCTCTCCCCCCCACCCTCTTGGCTCTTCTGGTTTGACTGACAATGTTCATCCCAGCGAGGGGAGAAGCAGGACACGTCTCTCCTGACCTGCAGCGTCTCTGACAGGCTCTAAAATAACATGGTGAACTAGGTGTGGTCCTGTGGTAGATCAGCTTGTTTCCACACAAAATTAAAGCTGGAACAGATCTGTTCTCTGCATGTCAGATTCCGCCAGCCTCTCCTCTGATCCTGCTACACCCACTTGGGGAGTGTCCACATACCAGGACCTCCTGAGTTGGTGGCACGAGTCTGAGAGCTGAGGGACCATTAAGAAGAACATCAAATCCATATGTGCTCTGCAGAGAAGATTTGCTTGTGAGCCATGCTTGTCATGATTGAGTCATGGGATGACAGGGATCTCCCAGACAAGCAGGCTCCTGAGTCATGTAGGGCTTTCTAGGCCAAATTGCAGAGGATTTGTTCTCTCCACCTCAGTCTGGGGTGGAAGAGAGTGAAGTGGAGTGCTCTCAGGTGGACGTGCACTGGCAGGAAGGGATGGATTACCTCAGCTGTCTTGCTGAGTGGAGCCCCCTCCAGGGTAGGGCTTTCATTTCTCCCCTTCATATCTCACTGGCACCCCTCACCTTCGCAGAGCCTGTGCCGAGAGCCTGGATCCCATCCATGTGTAGCAGCCCTGGGACTCTGCAGGGGTAGGTGTGAATCCAGCCTGGTGTAGCTGTAGAGGTTGTTTGCCAACCTTGGCACAGGGTTGTCAACCACCACCTAACCTACAGCATGTCCCCCTTTGGATAAGCCAGGTGGGGACTGGAGGTGTTCAACACAGATATCTCTACATTTAAGAAAGGAAAGAGCCCAGAGGTGAAGAGGCACCTGCCTGTCTAGGGAGTTTTTTTGTACCTTTTTCTCTCTTTGGAGTCCAAAGCTGTCTGAAGGAGGCAGGAAGGAAAATAGAAATGAAATGAAGAGGGAGGTATTTTATGGAAATGCATTATGGAGAGAGCTGTGAGAAGGAGTGAGAAAGCAAATGTGGAGTAGGATGTGTGATCGAGGGGGAGGAGAAAGCAGGGGCGGCAGGAGAAGCAGCAAAGAACAGGAGGAGCAAAGGAAAATGGGAGGTGAAGGAGAAGAGCTGAGCAGAGGTGGTTGTCAGAGGGGCTGGATGAGGATCCTGCTCCATGGAGCCAGCTGGCAGTGGGGTGGGGTTGTGTGGCTCCTGGTGCTTCACTCCTGGCATGGGCAGCATGCAAGGGCAGGAATGAGGGCTGGGTGGTGGGGATGCCCTGGAAACAGTGCCAAAAGGGAGCTGTGGTGAGGCCAGGCCTGCACTGATGTTGGTCACCTGCTGCTGCTTAGTGACATGAAACAGCTGTATTTAGGTCACGGGGTGGCCACAGACGCAGCCTGGCTGGCTGCTGCCTTCTCCTCTGCGGGGTCTGTTGGTCCATTGTCTCTTCTCCTCCCAGCATCCGGCCCTCCCTGGCACTGTGCAAACAGCCAGGATGCTGCAAGGGTGGGATGGTAACAGGAGAATGTGTCTTGTGACTTCTGAGCTGAGTGGAGAGAGCAGCAGTGGCATGGGAAGGGGAGTGGGAAGGGTGGGACACGGGCTGGGAGGTGGGAGCAGCACACACCGCATTGGGTGTCCAGTGGCTGTATCTGTGCCTATCCCATCAGTGTTACTTCTTCCAGTTCCTCAGCGCTGGCTCAGCCCCAGGGCAGGCTGTCACCTCCCTGCCAGCTCTGCAATGCCACCTGCTGGGGCTGGACACCCCCGGAGGAGCAGAGGCAACACCAGCAGGAGGGATGGAATGGGAAAGGGGCATCAAGCATCTCCTTCTCCCATCCAGCATGGCAGGATTTGTCCCAGCTGTCCTCATCCTCCCCAGGATGTGCTACAGACTTGCAGATCAGCCCTTTTCCACACTGACCCTTGAGAAGGGGAGCCTTTCAGTGGTTTAGGTTGTTAAAATCCCCCCTCTTATTTTAAAAAGCAGGATTCCTGTTGGTGGGTGCTAGGATGCCAGTCCTGTGGAGTGCCTCACTGCTGTGTTGCAGACTGTGTTCAGTCCCTTCTAGGAACAAGCTGTATTTGTGCAACACCCCTCAGGGCTTAGGAACATTATTCTGCAGTGCAGGTATTGAGCCTGACTTCTGGCCAGACTGTTCTCTTTCCCTTCACAGACTCTGATGCTGCCAACAGACAGAGATGGGCTCATTTTGTGCCCTGAATTTCTGCATCGTGTTTTCTTTGCCACGTCCCTTTAGGATTTTCTATCATGGAGAGCTCAAGCAAGAGCTCTGCATCCAGGACTAGACCCAGCATTGCACTGACCACAACCAGCTGGTGGTGGGTGCAGTGTGCCCCTCCTGAGCCCCTTCTCTCTCCCTCCTGCTGCTGCCAGCCCTGGTCCCACACGGGTAAGGCAGCGCTGGTAGAATTGCAGCTGGCTCGGTGAATAGCTGGGGTGTGTTAAACAGAGGCGCTAATTAGTCAGGACTCGTTAGCGTTGTTGCTGCTCTGGCAGGGATGTCTCTGGCACAGCCGGGTGCTGCAGGGCTTGGGGAAGCCGTAGTCTCTGGGCAGGTTCTGTGCTCTCCATGCTGGCACAGGGCCTGGCAGCCTCTGCCATCCCCGTGGATTGGTGCTGCCTGGAGATGCTGCAGCCACTCGCTGCCCCATGCCAGCATCGCTGGCTGGGACCTGACTGCTGCCCGGGAGGCAGGAAGGCAAGTGGCTTGTCCTGCTCTCTCCAAGTGCTGCTTGTGCATGGAGCTGGCCACCACAGGGCTCCCCAGCCTTTCCAAGGACCTCCAGGGACTGCTGGGGTCTGCTGTGTCACTTGTTACTCACTTCCACCTGGCGAGGAGGTTTCCCTGCACATCCGTCCTCTCTGGGATGGGCAGTCACTGCAGGTGCTGCAGTGAGGAAGGAGAGGAGCACACTCGTTCTTCTTTGCCATCCACCTGCAGCTGGATGTACAGAGTGTACCATGGGATGGGTGGGACTGGCGAGCCCCTCAGAGTTGGGAGATCTTGCTGAAGGAGACAGGCTGCAGAAACAAGGATGCTCTGACTGGAGCAGCCTGGTCACTGGATTATCCTGCTGAAATGCTGAATATGGAGAAATCTGTAGATACAGCCTTTGCAAGTCCAGGGAGCAGAGGTGATGGGAGCTGTGTGACTGTCCATAACAATAACTAGGAACAACCAGTGTCTGGCCTGCACAGGGTATCAAAAAAGCCTGCTGGAAACCATATGGCTCATTTTGGGCTACAGAAGGAGACATTACTGGTGCAAGCATTTGGTTGCCGTGCAAGGATTCAAAACACATCTGTTAAATGTTGCCCATGGAAAGCCCTTGCTGCAGCAAGCAGCTTATTATCTACAGGGAGGAAGGGGAAGCATTAAAAACAATTTGATATTCCTCTCTTTGTAAATGAAAGAATGGTAAACATTCTTTGGCATCCTGGATAAATCTGTAGCACAGCTCTGGGCCAGCTGGTGATAAACGGCACCGGTCGATTCTTCCAGTCCATTTTCAATCCACTATTGAATCCAGAAAACTCTGGGGACAGACCAGGCTTTGATGATCCCAGGGGATGGCTAAGAACAAAGATTTGGAGGCAAACACTTTTATGGAGTAAACAGCCCTGTATGGAAGAGATTCACGTGCTGGAGCATACGTGGCTCACGCCGTGGTCCCAGCTGCCTCCTGGCTCCCCCTGTCCTGCTGGGATATGGCCAGCCAGACGTGCTGGTCTGCCCAAGGAAGGCCATGTGGGCTTTGAAATCCTTGCAGCTGGGGATGAATTTTTCTAAAGTATCAGGGCTGCCCAGGCCTTTCTCTCTCCAGGCAGCATTGGTGGCTCTAAATGCATTAGAGCATTGTCACAGCAAAGTGACAGGGACAGACTGCAGATGCCACAGTGCAGATCCATCAGGCATGGGTTTCCTCAGAGTAGCTGTGGGCTGCATCACCTTCTGCCTGTTTGGTTCCCCCAGCTCCATCCTAGTGCCAGCTGGTGAAGTGGTGTAATGCCCAAAATCCCAAGGACTTTCTTGTCTCGCTGTTACCCAGCTCTGCACCAGAACTTTTGTCTCCTTTCATTGATTTCATTTGAATGAACCTGGCCAGTTCTTGGGTGAGTTATCTCTTTGTTCTTTGGAGCTGCTCCAGAGAAGAAAAGTCACGAGGGATTCTGTGGAAGGAGCATCCCTCACCACCCTGAACAAGCTGAACTGCTCTAAAGCTGCTCAGATCTGCTGTGAGCTGGGGCTTTCAGCCAAATGCTGGGCAGGCGTTGCTGCTGGTGTAACACACCCTCTTTGCTGTCTTCACCTTGGCTGTGCACATTTTTGGCTTTGCTTCCTCCAGCCCAAAGCCAGAGGAGACAAGAAGGTCACTTCAGAGAGAGCCACCTGGAAAATGCAGGTTGGGTGGAGAAGTGCTTTGTGGTCTGTCTGTCTGTCAGGCAGCACGGGATCTGCAGGGATGAGAACACAGTGATCATCATGGAAGTGGATGGCCTTAGAGGGGATAGTAGCTAGTCTTGCTCACAGCGTTCTTCCTAAAACAGAAGAAAGCAGTTTCTTCTGTGTTCAGTTTCTTCTGTGAAGAAACTGAACAGTTTCTTCTGTGAAGCTGTGAAGCAGAAGAAACTGAAGCCTCCATCTCCTGTAGGGCCATGAAGGTCTCCAGAGGCTGATTCCAGCTGCCACACGTGGAAAGTGCCCCCCCTGGAGTACAGACATCACAGAACACTCGGCCAGAGGGTTTCAGGCACAGTGAGCTGGGAAAGCTCAGACTGATCATGTTCCCTTCAGACTCATTCCTACCTCTTGATCCTCTGCATGCAAGCAAGGTCCCAGCAGAGAATTCCTGGACCTGTTTCTCTCCTTTGGAAAAGACAGGACAAGGAGCCATGTTCCCTGTGAGATCTGGTGATGAGGCCTTGGAGCAGCTCTTGGCACTGCTGAGCCCTTGGCCTCAGAGGTGGAAACCTGAGGCTTACCCAGGCTCCTCCCTGTTTCCTGCTCTTGGGGCAGTTTCTTGGAAATGCTTTTCCAGCAAATTTTGGCCTCTGAAGAGGAAAACACCTGCTTCTGTGTTGTTCTTTGGCTTAATGCTTAATCCTGTTGCCACCTATCTGGCTTGAGATCTCCAGAGATTGATCCTTACAGCCCTGCTCTGCCTGAGATGTCAGGCGTCCCTCCTGCCCAGCGCTGGCACTTGGAGTGAATGTCCCTTCACCTCCTGGGTTCCTCTTCTTGCTCTGTGTGCTCAGCCATCCCTTCCTCCTGCTACCACTGCCAGAAATCACGGGTTTCAGGATGGCCAGGAATCCCCTTCTGGAAATAACTCATCTTAATGGCTCTGTTTTCATTTAGGAGAGTCCAGCCCTCAGTTCCTCAGTCTTCTTAGCTAAAGGATGTTCCTTAGCTAAAAGATGTTGGTGCTCTGCCTTGCTCTCTTCCATGGTGTTCTAGGGAATGAGAGACTTCTGCCTGGTAGAGGATCTGTGCCATCCAGGCCTTTGCCTGTTCAACACCACATGTGAGCATGTGAGCAGTCCTTCCCTTCTGCTTCATGTTTGTCTGTCCATGAAAAGTGGTTATCCAGAAAATAGCACCCCCTCCTTCCTGCTTGTGGCAGACATGGCTCTTTGGACTGGAGTAACAGCTCCAGTGGCTGTCTCTTGATGTGCAGCTTTTGAACCACAGAGGCAGTGCTTGTGAACCCTCTGTCTTCCCTGAAAGCCCCAGAGTGGATGGGGACAGCTGAAGATGGGTCGTGCAGGTACAGCTGCCGCTCTGATCCCTGGCTGATCCACATGATGATGCTCTGTGTCCTCCTGGGAGCAGCAGTACTCTCCATGCTAAAGCCTCCACCTGGACAGGATGGAGATGGGAGAGCTACACCTTGCCCAGCCTGTTTGTCACAGCACTGCTTTCTCCTGATGTCCCCCAGAAGTGGATTCAGGAAGGAAGGATGAGGCTCCCCCAAGCCACATGTCTGATCTCTCTTGTGCCTCCTGCCAGGTGGAGTTGTAACATCACTTGTGCAAATGTTTCCTTTCCCAGGCTGCTGGAAAAGCCTGGCAGTTTCTGTGGCAGGCCTGATGACTGCTACTGAGCTCCTCTCCTCTCACCCAGGGCCAGGTGCCTCGCAGAGGCATGGGATGCTCCCAGGCTTAAGCCAAGCCTTGCTAGGCAGCTGCAGGAGGATGGGCTGGGAGTTGAGGTGACAGTAGATGCACTCACTGGTAATTTGCTCTTGGTGTTGTGTGATGTTTGTTGCTTCATCCCATAATGCCTCCAGGGACCAGGCTGCTGGGGCTGGTGGGCTGCTCAGGTGTGTGTGCCTGGGTGGATGGGACCAGGGGTTATGTTTGGGAAGGTGCAAAGATACTGTGTCACGCTGCACATAGGGTTCGTGTTAAGAGCTGGTTTATTTTATACATCTGGTGACTTGCACTGTGTCTTGCCAGGTATGAGTGTGTGGAAGCTCAGGACAAAGGCCACTGTTTCATGTTAAGGATGTGGAGCTCATTGTGCTGTATTCAAAGCTGGCCTGAAGCTCAGAGTGTTGCTGTGTTTCCTTGCTGGGCACCAGCTGGGGTGATGTGGAAATGCCTTTTTTTCTCCTTTGACAACACAGACAGTGTGATCCTCTGTCCTATCAAAACTGTCAAGTTTGATTCCAGCTGGTTTCTGGTGTGCACAGAAAGTCCAGCTGGGACATGCCTGCTGTCACTTGGGGTATGTGAGGAGAACAGGAGCACACCAGCTACAGGCCACCAGCTGTGGCACTCACAGCTGAAAGCAAAGCTTTTGCTGAGCTTGTAGGGATCTCTTGGAGTGTTCTCTTCTCCCCCTCTAACCCTGACCTTTCTCCTTGGCATCCTGGCCAGTGACCTGCTTGTCTCCCTTCTCTCTAGCTCGCCCCACACGTGCCTGTCATACCACTCGGTGTCTGACTTCTCTGTCTCATCTCTCCTTGTGCAGCCACACCAACAGAGCCAGAATCAGTGGTGAAGAAGTACCTGGAAGAGCTGAAGGGCGCTCCTGCTGATGAGGTAAGAGGACAGTGAAGCAACTCCAGCTTGCCCAGTTCACTAGGGTGCCAAGGAAACCACAGCAGTGCCCAAGGATCATCTTTCCTTGGGTGTCTGGTGTACATGGTGCTGCTTGCAGTGGCACTGTTGATATGAGGTGAAGAATCCTCAGCACTTCCTGAAATTCACATATGACAACAGCTGACTTGTCCTCATCAGAAGACTGTGATGAAGGCACAGTGTGGGTTCAACAGCTCATCCTGGCACTGCCTCCCCATTTCCTTTGGGGAAGGAGTTTGGTTTTGGTCTCAGTGCTGAGAGGTCAAAACTGGAGATCAAACCCTGCACTGGAGCTCCTTTGCAGAGAAGCAGGATGTAACCATAGTCTTCTCTCTGACTGATGACAGCTCTCCACCTCCTGGACAACGCAGGAAGTGGAGTGGGGCGATACCAGCCACATAAAGAAACCTGTCTCTGTGTCCTTAAATCTCAATTAAAGCTGAAGGCAAATCTTCCTGAAGCATCTCCTTGATGGCTTCCTTGGTGTGTCAGTCCTCAGGAGCAGCCTGTGCTCACACCACGTGGTGGTTTCCCCTTAGGACTGCATGATCTGCATGGAGAAGCTGTCCTCCCCCTCGGGCTACAGCGACTCGTGCCAGTCCGGCACCATCAGGCCAGAGGCAGTCGGTCGCCTGAGAAACTGCCAGCACTCCTTCCACATGCTCTGCGTGCTGGCCATGTACTCCAACGGGAACAAGGTACTGAGCTGGCCCCTCCTCACCAGGCCCCTGTGTGCAGGTGGCTGGGCTGTGGAGCTCTGATGTGGCTTCTCTCCCCTGGCAGGATGGCAGCTTGCAGTGTCCCTCCTGTAAAACCATCTACGGAGAGAAAACCGGTACCCAGCCCAAAGGGAAGATGGAGATCTCCACTTTCCCCCAGTCCCTCCCGGGACACAAGGACTGTGGGACAATCCGGATTGTGTATCACATCAGCAGGGGCATCCAGGTGAGTGCCCAGCATGCTGGCAGACAGGACAAGCTGGGAGAGCCTCCCAGAAGAGTCCTGGGATCCAGTGCAGCACCTGCTGGCAGCCCTTTGCTGAGCAGCCTGTGGTGCCTGGAGCCAGCAGCTGCTCTGGCTGTTCTTCAACATGTGAGGGTCTCCTCCATCAGAGATCTTTTCCTGAGCAGCCCCAGCTGTTCACCTGCAGTAAAGTCTGATGTCTGCCTGAAGCAGGGAGGAGACTGCCCATGATCACAAGGTGGGAAACATCCCATGGTCTAGTTCATGGTCTGGTTTCACAGCCCACGTTGGTTTCAGTGGTGGGAGTGAACTTCAAAGGTTTGAGCTGTGTGGCCTTTTTAAGGTGTTACCAGACCTCGTGGAAGAAGTGGTTTGGGGCTGTCTCTCACCAGAATTTAGGCAGATTTTAGATCTGGCTTTGTATCCCAGCATGAGACTGCTTTTGGAGGATCTGTAATACTCACGTCTCCCGTAAGAACAAGTCGGACACCTTGTACTCACCAGCAATACCTTGCTGCCTCTACGTGGAAGAGCTGGTTTGGGATGGGCCTATGTCAGAACCTGCTGCTGAGGGATTGTCCAATTCATATGAAGATGGATATGTCCATGACAAATCTGTCTCATTTCTTGCAGGGCCCAGAGCACCCCAACCCTGGGATGCCGTACACAGCCAGAGGCTTTCCTCGCTATTGTTACCTACCAGACAATGAGAAGGGCAGAAAGGTGAGGTATCACACCCTGATAACATCACCCTTCTTAAGCTGTCAAGCTCCTGCATTCATGGCACAAGTCTCCTAGCTGCTGCTCCTAGCTTTGTTTTTCCTTTCCCCTCTAGGTCCTGGAGCTCCTGAAGGTGGCCTGGAAGAGACGCCTGATTTTCACAGTGGGCACCTCCAACACCACGGGTGAGAGCAACACCGTGGTGTGGAATGAGATCCACCACAAGACTGAGATGGACTCAAACCTGAGTGGCCATGGCTACCCTGACCCCAACTACCTGGACAATGTGCTGGCAGAGCTGGCTGCCCAGGGTGTCACCGAGGACTGCCTGGGCCAGTGAGCCTGGGGGCCACCTAGTGCACTTATTCCTGATGCCTTAAGTTCCCGTGTCTGACCACCCGTCACACTGAGCAATAACAGTTCCGTGGGAGCCCTGCCCGCTCTTCACATTTTTTGGGGGGGGGATGGGAGGGGGAAGGATATTTTTGTAGAAGCTGTGCTTGTGTCTCTGGGTGGGATTGATGGCTGCAGCCAGGAGCAGCTGGGATGGGACTGAGGTGACAGATCCCCTGGGGAAGGCAGGACCTTCCTTTGGTAATGCCTGGGGACAGGATGGGAGAGGAGAGTGCCTTGCTTCCAGTAGACCACCTGGAAGTCAGACAAGGTCCTCCTTTTGGGACACATCAGCTCCCTGTCTGAGGCACCTCTTGCCTCCCTCCTGCCATGTATCTGCTCGGTCCCAATAAACTCTTCATTCTCACAGCAAGACCCTGCTCTGCCTTCCTGCTGCCTCGGGGCTTGGGGTGGCTCTCTCTGGGGAACCTGCCTGCTCCATGGAGCCACGGACCATTGATCCAGCCAGGAGGGAAAGCTCAGCTCTGCTGGAGGGACACACATCTCAGTGGAGGCAGGACACTGGTCCCAGGGGTTGTGGTTCCTGCCTGGCAGTGCTTTGGCCACTGGAGTTTTGTGGTCTGTGGCCATGGTGCCAGCAGAGATGACTTACCAGTGTCCACCCTGTGGGATGTTGCAGCCCCCTGCTCTTGGCTGTGAGCTGCCAGCCCCACTCCTCTCATCCCAAAGATGAGAGGAAGAACCTGTCCCCCCCTCCCCTTCTCTCAGGTGAAATGGCAGCAATTCAGTGAAGCCTGTGCAGGGAGGAGCTGCTGTGCTTTGTGCTGCTGCTGCAGGGATGCTGGTGCCACCAGCTGGTGACAGTCACCTCCCAGCAGCAGTGGTGGCCGGCCCAGTGGCCAGCAGTGATGCTCCGGCTGGGAGCCTGTTCCTGCTCTGCGTGCTGGCACCTTGCAAATGGGATATTGCCCCAGTCCCAGTGGCCTTGCTGTACATTGTCCCCAGGCTGCTTGTCACATGGGAGCTGATGTCTTTTGAAGAGCTGTTTCTTGTCACCTGAGGACTAGAGGGTTCTGAAGAGCTGTTTCTGTTTCTGGCTCTTGCCCTCCCTGTAGCCACCAGACCCAGCTGCACATTAAATCCATCCCTTTGGCACTGGTGCCATCTGCCATTTCACCTTCCTGGGAAAGCTGGGCTGGGGCTGGGCTTTGTGGCAGCACTACCTTGGCCCCCTCCTGGGAGCAGTACATCCTGGACCAGCTGAGGGGGACTGTGCTTCCTGTCATGCCAATATAAAAATCAAAGGTTTTTAGTGCCATCGAGGGGTGGAGCTTTTCGTGCCTGCAGGCTCTAAGGGGACACCCCTCAAACATCCAGTGAAATCTGGGCATGCTGCAGGAATGGCAGCTCCTTGGGAGCTGCAGTGACGTGTCTGTGTTGCTAAGCTCTACACAAATGGGCTCTGTCTGTTCCTCTCCCACCCTCGTTGCAAAAGGGAGAGGTCTTGAGTTCAAACCTCAGCTTTGTGTCCCTGGATCATGTTATCCCAGCAATCAAAGCAGAGAATTGAAGCGAAAATTGAAGCAGGGTTCACTGAGCCCTGTACAGAGCAAGAATTTCCTGCTGAGCTTGGCCCAAGGTATCTCCAGCAGCTGCTGCTGGGTGTGAATCAGCTGGAGCCTCCCTGCATCTGGGCTGGTCCAGGGCAGGGGCACTGGGCTGTGATGAGCCAGCCAAGCTCAGCAGCTCATCCCTGACTGCCCTGTTTTTGGACACGAGGCATCTCCTAAAATCCTTACCCTCTCTCTGCTGGGCCCAAGGTAGCCTAGCCCCCATGGCAGGGGGCTCCAAGGGGTGGAAAGGAGCACAGCCAGGTGCTCAGGCACCGTGGTATAGGGAGATGCTGTGAAAGGTGGGGTGAAAGAATAACCATGGTTCCTCTCAGAGCCGGGAGGGGACAGAGCCCCAAATAAATGCTTATGATGCTCCCAGGCACATTGGACCAAAAGCCCTGAGTCCCCCATCCCCAGCTGGAGCCCCAGGGAGAGGAAAGGGGGGGTGTCTCTCCCAGCCCCTGTGGTGATGGCTCATCTGCCACAGGGTGGTTATTATTAGCCCAGCCTTGACCCTGCAGCTATGCTGGGTACCGGCAGCTGAAACTGTGACTCACTGTCCCCTGCGTCACCCCCCTGCGTCAGCCACCCTGCCCCTCACCTTGCTGCTGGCACCTTGCCGGCCGGGGAGCCCCAGGGAGGGGTCTGGGGGAACTCAGGGGGTCCCCGGGGCAAGTGTTGCCGGATAGGTGTGGGGGTAAGGCGGGGGGTAAGAAGGAGGAGGGACGGAGGCTGCAGCTGCGCCTGTTTTTCCTCTCCGCAGCTGGACGATGTAATCTTTGAATGCCCCATTTCCACTTAATCTGAAGGCGCGGTCCCGGCCCCTTGGGAAGGGGGGGAAATCTCCTCCCACGCAGGAGTGGGCAGCCGCTCCCCTTGGCAAACACGGGAGAAGGAGCGCTCCAAGCCCTCTGCGGGGGGAGCGGCGGTGAGGGGCTCCCGAGCCGCGGGGCACTCCCGCTCCAGGGCCATGTCCCTGTCCCCATCCCAAGGGCTTGGAAGGGGTACGAGCGATGGGGAAATGTCAGCGTGGGGCGGCCCCAGAGCTGAAAATGCTTCCGCGCTCCTCTGCTGGGTGGGAGCGTTCACCTGAACGCTGGGATTTGGGTTAGTTCGGGTGTGATGCTCTGCAGCGCTTCCCTGCCCGCGGGGCAGGGCTGGCTGCACCCGAACCAGTCGGGCATGGGCTCACCCCTGGCTCCGGTGGGCACAAGGCATCTGCAGGGAGTTGGGTCTCGGTGGGGCGAGAGGGGGTCCAGGACGACTTGCCTGGCTCCCCCCTTGAGCCAACAAAGGCTGTGCGTCCTGCCAACCCATCCTGGAACATCGCCCCAGTGCCTCCTCTGCCTCAGTTTCCCCTTTCACATGACTATCTTGTGCCCTGACTACTCGCAGGTGCCTCGGGGGTCCCGCAGGACGGTTCCCAGCGGGTTTGGGACCAGCGGGTGACTCGGGATGCTCAGCTGTCCCCTCTGCCCGCGGGGTCTGGCCGGGCCGGCAGAGCCGGTGCAGGAATGCGGGGCTGGGAGGGTCCGGCTCCAGGACAGGCGGTCCTTGCTGCAGGGGCACTGGGGGCAGTTCGTCCCCTCGGCAGTGGGACGGGGTGAGCTGAGCAGGACAGCACATCCAGCACCACCAGGACGACGCCATGGAGCTGCCGTGGGTGCTGCTGGCGCTGGCTGGGATGGGCACAGCCGCAGACCTGGGTGACTCCCTGGGGGACAGGGCAGAGGGGGACCGGGGCCTGGAGGGGCTGCGAGGCATTTGTGCCAGGGAGGGGTTTGTGGGGCTGGGCATGGCTGGGGGGCCCCACCAGTGCTGTCCCCCTCATGCTGGCACCTTGTGACAACCCCGTGTGCCAGCACTGGTGTGGATGTGGGCTGGGGTCAGGCACTTGCTGAGGGGTGCAGAACAGGGGGGTCCCCTCGCTCACTGCCCACTCTCCCAGCCCAGCTGCCCTACGTGCCCCACGTGCCCCCCATGGCACTGCTGGGCAAGGTCACTGCTACCACCTTCACGCTGGAGAGGCCTCGCTGCGTCTTCGACGGCCACGCCGATGCCTCCGACGCCGTTTGGCTGGCGGTGGCCTTTGCCAACGGTGAGCACTCGCTGCTCCGGCACGTCCCCCTGGTGGCAGGGGACACGGGGGACCCTCACCGCAGTCGCTCACCCGCCGTCTGTGCCGTGCAGCATCAGCCGCCTTCAGAAACCCCCTGTCCCGGGCTGACGTGCCCCCGTACAAGCAGCTGCCCACTGCCCGCTCCTACATGACGCTGGAGACGGCGGCGGCCGCGTATTCCTGCTCGGCACCGAGCCCGCCCGTCCTGCGGGTCGGGGCTGACACGGCCTGCAGGGACCAGGGCAGACAGGACCCCTGCAATGGGCCCCTGCCCTCCCCAGGACCCTACAGGTAAGGCCAGAAGCCCCAAATCCCAGCTGGGGAGACTCGCCACCCGGGACTTGTTCGTCCCGCCGGTATCACCCCCGTACCCACCGCAGGGTGAAGTTCCTGCTGATGGGCTGCCGCGGCCCCAAAGCGGAGACGCGGTGGTCCGAGCCCATCCTCCTGCACTCAGGTACTCGTGGCACTGCCACCCCGCCGCGGGTCCCCTGCGCCTGCCTGGTTGGGGTGCTGGCACGTGGCACAGCATCAGCCCTGTGCCATCACCCCAAAGCCTGCGGGGAGAAGTGATCCCCTATCCCCCCATCCCCCTCATCCATCACACCGCCCCTGAGCCCTCCGTGTTCCCCCATGTTCCTCATCCCTCCTCCTTCCAGCCGTCAGCCCGAGCACCATCGACCCTGCGCCCACTCGCCGTGGCAGTGCCGTGGTGGTCATCGCCTCCATCCTGGCCAGCCTGGGGGCCGTGCTGGCCACCGCCGTGCTCGGAGCCGTGGGGTACGGGGGGCTGCTGGGGGGGCAGTGTCCTCAGAGGCCTCAGGAGAACACCCCAATTTGGCAACGCCATCAGCAAAGAAATTGAGATTTTTTAACATTGAAAAAGCCTTTTTATTCTTAAATTGGGGGTTTGCCGTAGTTTTGCAGGAGAAAGAGCCCCTTGGGGGTGGCTGGTGCAGAGCCCCACAGACCCCACTTGATGCCTCTGCTTCTGTCACCCTGCAGTGCCAAGGTGTGGGGCTCCCTGTGCCACCAGGATTTGGGGACCAATGCCTTCATCCGCAGATCCTACCGGACCCACCACATCCCCCCGGCCCTGCCCCTGCCCCCCGGCTGTGGGTGTAGCCCCCCAGGGCTGTGCCGCTGTGCGCCCCAACCCCCTGCTCCGTGTCAGAGAATCATGGAGCAGTTTGTGTTGGAAGGGACTATAAAGACCACCTCGTTTCAGCCCCCCTGCCACGGGCAGGGACACCTTCCAGTAGACATGAGATGTCCTGTCAAGTAAAATCTGATTTTACATCTGCGACTGTCTCTTCCTGGTCTTTGGCCACGCAGGGTGGGACTGTGAAGATGGGGGACCTCAAAAACCACGTGGGACCCTGGCTTGGTGGCACTTGGTGTCGGTGTGGGGGGCACCTGCTGCCACTGGTGGGGTCTGCAGGGCGCATCACCATGGGATATCCCCTTCTGCCGACTGCCCGGGCGAAGCTGCCACCCACCCATGCCACAAAGGCAGCGGTTCTCAGCGCGCCTCGCCGGCGGGCGCTCAAACATAACAAAAGCTCCTGGGGAAACGAGCCCAACCTGTTTGCCACGGGGCTGCGGCCGCTGCAGGAATGTGGGCGGTTGGTGACCACAGGCGGGTCCCAGGGCACGCGGAGCTCCAGCACCCGCACTCCTGCCCTCGGCACGCAGGCGCCCGCACCATGCTCCCGCTGCTCCTCCTGCTCCTGCCCGTGGCCCACGGCATAGGTGAGTCCAGCGACGCCATCGGGATGGGCTCGGGATTCCCCTTGGCACTGCGGGGAACCCCTGTGCACAGGCACCAGGACCCCGCTGAGCCTGGAGGTGTAGGGCAGCTGATGTCCCCCCGATTCTTGATCCTTTTCTGGATGTCACCTCTAGTCTCTGGTGTCACTGATACTGGTTGACTGGCACACTGTGGGTTTCTCTGGAGGTCCCCACTGAAGTCCACCAGGACTCCCCTGAACCTGGAGGTGTAGGGCAGCTGATGCCCCCCCCATTCTGGGTGCCACCCCAAGTGTCCCTGGTGTCACCCACCCTGGTCCTCTGGCAGTCCTGCATGGGTGTTTCCCCCAGCGGGGAGCATGGAGTGTCTTCGCTTTCTCTTTTAATGAAACACGTGTCAGAGCCCGGACTGGGGGGTGGGAGGGGAGCAGAGGCCCCACTGCCGAGATCCAGGGTTCAGCTGCCTCCTGTCCCTGTCCCCACCCTGAGCCCTGGCACCGCCGCTGCCAGTCAGGGCCTCCGTTCCGGGGCTGCAGTGGGGGATCCACACCCTCCACCGCACTCCCTTGGCTCCTCACCGCAGCCCACCTGAAGTTCAGCCCGGTCCTGACCCAGGACCCCCCGCTGGAGGGGCTGACGACAGCCTCCACCTTCGTGCTGGACCAGCCCCACTGCATCTTCCAAGACTACGGCAACGCCGACATCTGGCTGGTGGTGGCCCTGAGCCAGGGTAGGTGGGAGCCAGCCCAGGGCAGGGGGCGTTCAGGGGTCCCTGTACCCCCCACCGAGTCCCTCCTCACCTCCATCCCCATCCCTGCAGCCACATCCACCTTCAACAACAGCGCGGGGCCGGGGACTCCCGAGACCGCATTCCAGAGCTTCCCTGACCCCGTCCGTGCCTACATGACCCTCAATACCACCCTGGGCAACTACCCCTGCCCCAAACCCGACGGGGACATCACGGTGCTGCGCGTCGGCAGCGAGACGAGCTGCGCCCGGGATGTGACGAGACCCACCTGCAATGGCCCCCTGCCCGGCCCCGGGCCCTACCGGTGAGCCTGCTCGTGGGGACCTGCCCCGCCACGGTGCCTGCCCCCCGGCTCACGGCACCGTGGCCAACCTCCCTTCCCATCTTAGGGTGAAGTTCCTCGCTCTGGAGGGCTCTGTGCCCGTGGCTGAGACAGCCTGGTCGGTGCCAATCATGCTGAGGACAGGTACCGCTGCCGGGCTGCTCGTCCTGCCCCCGCCCCCAGCCCACAGCCATCGAGGGGGGATATGGGGTGGTCCTGGGCGTGTGGGGTGGTCCCAGGGGGCTGAATGCTGAGCAACAGTGATTTGGGGTGAGGGCTCCTGTGAGCAGCTGGGGAAACTGAGGCAGGGCTCTGCCGCGGGTCTCACTCGTGTATGGTGGCACCGTGTGATGGCACATTGTGTTGGCACACACGAACACACTGTCACCCACCCGGACCCCCTGAGCCACTCCGGGGCGTGTATCCCTGCGTCCTGCTCCCTCTCCTCCTGCTCTCTCCCCAGCCAAGTCACCCAGCAGCATCTCCACGACGGGCAGCGGGCACAATGCTGGCATGATCGCCATCACCACCATCCTCTCCATCCTCTTCGCCATCCTCCTGGCCGGACTGGTGGCCATGCTCGTCTTCTGGGGGTGAGTGCCACCACCGAGTCCCACTCAGGGTGCCGGGCACGCGGGACCGGCGTCAGAGGGTGACGCCATCATCCCTTGGTCCCCACCCTCATCCCTCACCCCGCCTTCCCTCCCCAGCTCGGACTTCTGCGGCGGCAGCAGCACCTTCAGCAAGCCGGAGTCGGTGACGGTGCGGCGGTACAACACCCACCACGTCTATGACCAGCCGGCCGCCCGGCTCTGAGCCCCGCACCGCCTCCTCGCCGCCCCCCGGCACCGCCGCCCCTCCCACGCGCCCCCCGTGCGGGGGTAAATGTGACCCGCACCGCTCCATCCCTGTGGGTGGCACGACCCCGCCGCCGTGGGGACACGGCCGGAGCCGCCACCCGGGACGGGGGCGATGGGGTGGGACATTAAAGGTTCTTCCTCATGCTTTGTGCTCGGCCTGTCTCCTGTTTGTGACTCCTCGATGCCCCCTGCAGCCTCCCGGAAAGCCCCATGGTCCCCTGTAGCCCCACTCCGAGCCCCATCGCTGGGGGGGAGGCAGCCGCTGCACGGGGCAGGGTGCGGCCGGGGCTGCTCTGGAGCGGGAGACGTTGTCACACCCAGCTGGGGCAGCGACGCCACCTGTGCCCACTTCGGATGGGGAAAAGTCCCCTGGGGTGCAGGGCAGCGAGGGGAGCCTGACCCCCCAGCCCTGATGCTGGGGTGAGGGGCACTGAAGTGCCCCGTGAGGTGGGGGTGGTGGGTGTGGGGGGTGTTTCTCCAACCCCTTTTATCCTCCCTGACCAAGCCCAGAGGAGGGGCTCCCACACCCCGCGTTGCCCCAGTCCGTCCTGGGTGCAGCTCGGGTTCCTCTGAGAGCCATGAGACCCCAAGAGGGGACCGGCACCGCGGGGTGTCTGATCCTGCACCGGGGGGTGTCCCTGAGCCCGATCTGGGGGATGTGGGGGCTGAGGAGTGGGCTGAGGAGTGGGCTGGGGGGCAGCAGGGGAAGCTGGTCCTGTACCAGCGGCTGGAAGGGACGGGATCCATCATTCCTGATCCTACAGCGGGGCCTGGTCTCTGATGCTGGTCTCAGGGCTGCGGGTGCCCTGATCCTGCAGCCCGGGCAGGATGAGACCCCGCTGGTGCTGGAGACGATCCCGTTGTGGGTGGAGTCAGGGCAGGGGTCTGTGTACCCATATACATCACATACAAGTATTTAAAGCCCCGGTTTTTCCCCGCAGGCGCCACGCCAAGGGCAGCATCACATTGACGCCCCAGGCCGGTCACAGCGCCCTTACGGCGTGTCCTTGTGCCACCTGGGAGGGGTGCTAGCAACTTGCCCCCCCGCTGCCGGAGCCGCCTCCGTGGAGCCCGGCCAAGGGAAATCAAGCAAATCCAGCGATTAACTCCTGCCCAGATCAGCGTGGGAGCAGCGAAGGGATGGTTCCATCCGGCAAACGCGGGTCCTCTCCGCCCTACGCCCCGTACCCCGAAATAAAACCACTGCTTCACCTGCAAAGGGCTTCCAGGGCTGGGGGGGGGGGGGGGGGTCNGGGGGGGGGGGGGGGGGGTGTGTCACCCGCCACGTGTGCGTTGCTGGAGGTGGGACATGTGCCCCCGACCGCCTGTGGGGCCGGAGCTGGCACACGGGGAGGCTCGTGGGATGGTGGCGGGGACTGCACCTTGTCCCCTTGCTGTCGCCCTGTGCGGGGGAGGCAGAGGGGCAGCGCTGTAGGAACAGAGCAGTGTGTTCTCAGCGTGTCCCTGCAGTGTCCCCATAGTGTCCCCGCGGCGAAAATGCCAAGGACCATCTTGGCCGGCACAGCCCTGAGCCCCAGCTTTGGGTGCCGGCCGAGTCCTCGAGCCCAGGTGGGGCTCGCCACGAGGGGGGTTCCCCGCTGGTATTTCGGGCACCAGGCACCCAGAAACGCCACCTGTCCTCGGATGTGCTGCAGCCGGGAGGTGCAGTACTTTAAAAACAAAACAAGAAAAAAAAATAGGTTAAAAATAAATAAAGCAGTGGAGGTTTGGGGTGCAGGGCAGCGCGGCCGATGCTGCAGCCCCCAGGTTCGGGGGGTCGCGGAGGGGTCCGGTGTGGGTTTGTTCCAATCCAGGCTGGGGCCGGGCTGGGCAGGCTGGGGCTGCACCGCCCTGGAGCCGCGGCGGTGCCGGGGCCTGAGGGGCCTGAGGGGACCGAGGGGACACAGGGGACACAGGGGACAGAGGGGACACGGCGGGGGGACCCCGCGGGACCCCGGCAGCGCGGGGAGCCCGGCCCCGCCCACCCGCACAGGCCACACCCCTTGGCCGACAGCCGATGGGATCACCCAATGGGCGCCGCGGATGTGCTCTAGGCCACGCCTCCTTCCCCGCCCCCGCGCGCTGATTGGCGGCCGCCGGCGTCGGGCCGCACATGGGCGCTGTGCTCGGGGCCGCGGGTTCGAGGCCGC